>VOPJ01010547.1:0-11001 GCA_014673585.1 Semibalanus balanoides | reverse complement strand
CCGCCCGTCTGTCCGTCTCCTACCGCCCGTCTGTCCGTCTCCTACCGCCCGTCTGTCCGTCTCCTACCGCCCGTCTGTCCGTCTCCTTACCACCCGTCTGTCCGTCTCCTACCACCCGTCTGTTCCGTCTCTCCTACCGCCCGTCTGTCCGTCTCCTACCGCCCGTCTGTCCGTCTCCTACCACCCTGTCTGTCCGTCTCCTACCGTCCGTCTGTCCGTCTCCAGCCGTTCGTTTATACGCTACCCATTCTCCACTGGCTGACGCTGTCCGTCTTTAGCCACCGTTTCCCTCCCCCCACTCATCCGTACGTCTTACGCTGTTTGTCTGTCTGTCTTTAGCCACCGTTTCCCCCCACTCATCCGTACGTCTTACGCTGTTTGTCTGTCCGTCTTTAGCCATCGTTTCCCCCCACTCATCCGTACGTCTTACGCTGTTTGTCTGTCCGTCTTTAGCCACCGTTTCCCCCACTCATCCGTACGATCTTACGCTGTTTGTTGTCCGTCTTAAGCCACCGTTTCCCCCCTACCATTCCGTACGTCTTTACCGCTGTTTGTCTGTCCGTCTTTAGCCATTCGTTTCCCCCCACTTCATCCGTTACGTCTTACGCTGTTTGTCTGTTCCGTCTTTAGCCACCGTTTCCCCCCACTCATCCGTACGTCTTACGCTGGTTTTGTTGTCCGTCTTTAGCCACCGTTTCCCCCCACTCATCCGTACGTCTTACGCTGTTTGTCTGTCCGTTCTTTAGCCACTGTTATTCCCCCACTCATCCGGTACCGTCTTACGCTGTTTGTCTGTCCGTCTTTTAGCCACGTTTCCCCCCACTCATCCGTACGTCTTACGCTGTTTTGTCTGTTCCGTCTTTAGCCACCGTTTCCCCCACTCATCCGTACGTCTTACCGCTGTTTGTCTGTCCTCTTAAGCCACCGTTCCCCACTCAATCCGTACGTCTACGCTGTTGTCTGTCCGTCTTTAGCCACCGTTTCCCCCCACTCATCCGTACGTCTTACGCTGTTTGTCTGTCCGTCTCCCACTAACTCTGTCTCTCGTCTCCTACTGACCACCGTCATGGATGATAAATATCCTGGATTGGACACTCAGCGACAAATGTGACCGACCAAACGACATACAGGAGACGGTTTGTTTAGGTTAAATAGCGTCGAAACGCAGAAGTGCTTCAGATGGTTTTCCCTCTGCAAGTACAGTTGTTGTTTTTTGACGCATATAAATATTTGGGTATATATAGTCCTTGGAAGGTAAGGATCATTATGGTGGGCGTTGCCACGTTGCTGTTACATCATGGTTCTTTAATAATTGGAAATGTGTAATGCCATTTCAAATATGTGATTCCAACCAAACTAAGTACCTATTTGTTCCTATATACCATACCTTTGAGGTAGTTTGTTAATCATACCTTGGAGAGCAATTTGTGTTGGAAAAGAGTTTCAATCTTTAAGGGTTGTGATGGAAAGTATTTGCACCCATCTACTAAAAATACCTTGTTTTTTACCTTTAACCTTGGCTGTGACCTGACATTGTGACCTTATTCGAATATTCTTACGATGCTTCTGATTCGTCTCATAGAGAGCTTTCTATGGCCGCCTAGCGCATCGCCGCTGCGGTTATTAGATCGGAAGATAACAGGACGTTGTTCGGCTTGATGTGGTTGGCGGGAGCTCTCCGTATGAACGAAAGCTTTCGTGCTTACCGCTAGGTGGCCGCCATGGTCTCCTACATCAAAGGCGCCGACAGAGAGTGGCCAATCCAGGGTATTTCTCATCCATGTCACCGTCCGTCTCTCGTCCCCCACTGACCACCGTACGTCTCTCGTCTCCCATCGTCTGACGCAGCTTGCTTTCCGCCTCAGGTTTGGTTTCAAAACCGCCGAGCCAAGTGGCGGCGACAGGCTCGCCAGAACCCGCTTCTCTCCGGCGCTCGGCCCGGCTATCTGCTGGACTCAGGGGGTCAGCCCAGCTGCCTTCTACCCTGGCCTCGAGGGCCCAGCCCAGCTGGCTGTCACCCTGGCCTCGTGGCCCAGCCCGGGTGCCTGCTCCCCTCAGGGGCTCAGCCCGGGTGCCTGCTCCCCTCAGGGATTCAGCCCGGGTGCCTGCTCCCCTCAGGGGCCCAGCCCGGGTGCCGTGTCCAATGTCGACATACGGCCCCGCGAAGCCACCTGACGCCGTCTGAAAACGCCCGTTGACAGTGATAACTGAGTGCAAAGTGATAAAAGTGACATCATCGACGAGACCTTATTACAAAATGGAAGAACTTTTGAACTAATATTACGAACGGCATGGCATCGGAAGAATTTGTTTATTTAAAGCTTTCGAGTGTCACACTTTCGAAGCTTTCGAGTGTCCAGTGAAACAGCAACCGTAGGAAGTCTGAAGACTTCCTACGGTTGCTGTTTGGCTTCACAAACTGTTTTCATAGCTTTCTGTAACTGCGTAGTAAGTTTGCGTCGCGTGTCTATTGCTGTCTTTGCTTTGCTTGTCTCGCTATGCTTGTCTTTGAAAAATAACACCGAATAAAAAATTGTTAAAAGAGACCATTGAAAACCATCATTTGTTAACCTAGACTACTTATTTACCACTAAGCACAGAGTAAATACGCTATATCTGTAACTAGAGACTAGACATGCGTGAAGCATTTGATTTTGAGCGTCCTATTTCGGCTTCATGCGCTGCTTACATCGCACATCATGACCGTGTGTTGCGTGAAGCTAAATGTGGTTACTTTTGGGCTGAGGCGAAATATCAGCACTTTTGTTTAACCTGTCATTGTGCTCGTATTTTCATCATTGGCTTTAACCCGCGCGGCGTAGGGGGTAAATATTACCCCCTTCCCGTATTTCCGCAATAACTTGAAAACGGTAACAGATCACGAGCAAGAGTTAATCAGAATACCCATCCAGCAGTCAATTTGACGATTTGATCCGCCTTTTTTTCCAAAAAAAAAAATAACAAAAAAATCTAAAACCAAGAATCAGAACCTTTTGTGACGAAAGATATCTGACACGTTTTATATGCGTCACCTTCCACTCATCCATTTTTGGTTGCAACGTACACGATAAGCTTATGCATCGTAGAAACCATACTTTAAAGCAAAATGCGCACACGAAAGAATTGCTATACAGAGCATAGTACATCAACATTCTGAATATAGTAGCGTCTTACACATGGCCATAGGTTCGGTATTTTCTCACTTTATTCTTGTTTGTTGCTTTGTACCCACCCCCCAAAAAAAAAAAAATCTCCAAAAAATTGAAAATTTCCAAGGTATCTGAAAAACCGGAATATACTAATATAGTATAAAGTATAATATATATATATACCATGAGAAACCGCAAGAGTGCTGTAATGAACTACCCAGACGCCACAATTTCAAAAGTCTAAGTAGCTGATTCTATTTTTCGAGTGACTGATTGCTTCTCCAAGCATAATATAGGTAATGACGTCATTTTCCCAAAATAAGCGGGTTTTTTTATTTGACCTCATACAAGAGTTATATAACAATGTCATCTTTGGTGTTTTCTAATGACCGCCAAGAACTAAAACTAGAAAAAGACATGCATCGTTTATTCAGATTAGTCGAGTTCTTCATTTTGGGACTTAGATGACCTGATCATGACCCTTTGACGGGGTCCAAAGTTTGTTAAGAAATGACTGTTTGTCTAATCCGGATTCTTTACGTGGCAAAATAAACCCCTAAAACATGTTTCACAAGGCTGAACTTTGACCTCTTTCAAGTTACAGTGGACCTTTGTGACCTGACCTTGACCTTGACATTTCATGCAATTTCACTTTAACTTAAAATGCGAATAGATGTATTACACCTTTTAGAAGCCTTTATTGCATTGACAGTCTTAAATTAAAGGATTTTAATTTGAAAGTATGAAACATTATAATTAACTCTAACTTATCCAAATGACCTGTGACCGTGACCTTACATTTGACCTAACTTGAAAAAATTCGGGGTATGCATTCGATTCGCTTTCATGAGAGCTTTCCGATCGCCGCCTTGCACGTCTCCACTGCGGTAATGTGTTCTGAAGATAAGCGAGGTCGGGGTAAATTACCCCCCCCCTACGCCCGAGTTTGGCTAGAGACCCCTTACGGCCGGCTCGGGAAGTTAAGCCAACATTTTAATATTTTATGATGCAAAACTTAATGACGTATTTAAGCAAATATGTTGAATTATCTCCATTTTTCTATAGCAGTTGTGCAAGTGGGGAGTGATTCAGATGTGGTTTTGGTTATACGATTAACTTCTATCATGCGGCTACATGCGAGCCTGATTATATAAATATTTATATATTAATTATTTAATATATATTAGTATATACATATACTATATATATATATATAAGTAATATATAATATATATATTCCACACGTACATTCTGTAGAAAGTGATGACCCGTGAAGGTAGCTGATTTTGGCTAATATATAACAAATATATACATTCTGTGTAGCTGATTCCATTCATACACTAAGGCAGTGGGTCTCCGAAAAAAAGAGTATTTACCCCATTTGGGGTGATGGAGACTTCGGTTAGGGTAATGGTTGTTGAGTAGTTGAGTGGGAAATTTGTCTGAACTGTGTGATGATGGTGCATAATGAGCTATGTTGCATATACGATACATCCCCAGGTACAGATACCGTTGTAACAAAGTTGGAAAAATCAAGTTGGAATTTTACGTTTTAAGAACGTTGCGACAACGTCGTGAATATTGTGAAGAAAAGTTGTCTAAACGTCGCTGTTAAACGTTACGTCAACGTTGTATCGTTACGATGTCAAAACTTTTTTCTAGTAACTTGGGAAGAAACGATCAGCTCGCAAATAGTAGTACTATGATAATAATTACTCAGGATCCATCGAGAAATTATACCGATGAAGGCGGCCAGCTCAATGTAAATAATATTTGTCCAGAGGAACCGAATTGCAATATTCTTGACAATTTATATATCCGGGCCGAGTGAGATGAAAGAAAAGTATTTCAGAGCTTAGATACCAATATGCGACCGCATAAGTCATTTAAATGCGCAGAAGTTATGTGAGATACCTACAGGGAATTCCCGTACCAGCTACGAGGAGCAGATCATTGCTTTAATCGATAAACTATAGTGTTTTTCATATTTATGTAACGCTCGCCAAAATCAGTATTAATGTAATTAACTAGGTCACTTACCAGAGCCCCAAGAAAATTGATATTTCTTTTTAAAGTTACTAATTCCCTTGACTTCCGAATAAAATGAAGAAGACTTAAGGAAGCAAAAACGCAACCAACAAAGCTAACTTTTCGACTTCCTCAGCAGATATATTCACCATTCACACTATACACCTTGTTATATCACGCGTCATTTACACTACAAAAAAATTTAACTTGCCCTAGGGCTTTTCGTCTAATGGTACCCAGGTTCTCAGCGATCAGTAGTGATACCTACACCTCTCCGGGCTAATGAGTATATGATCATCCCTAGCGAACCACTACTCTCAGTATCCTCATATAAGAGGGCTGTGTACAAATCATATTCAAACGAGCTTAACACGAGAGATTGAGCATCTTCACCATCTTACTAAGATTAATGATCAACCACGTAAGTCACGTTAGTTATGCTTGTCAAAAGTAACGTTGTAGCAACGATGTTTCAACGTTATGTGAGCGTTACAAGGTAACGATGCGACAACGTTCCTGGCAGTCTACAAAATTACACTATCACAACGATGCGTAGTTGTGTTGCAACCTTGTCACAACGTAGCTACAACGTCAAATTGTTAGCTGGGTTGGGTCTATCCCAGTTTAGCTGTCTCCACATTAATGCAAAGAGTTTCACGCTCATGTTTTTGTTACAGTTTGTATACCGATATGCGCATTACGCAGGGAACCAAGAAGAGAGGTCTCCGCCCCAGTGGGACCGTTAGAAGGTATAGATGCGTTACCCCCATTTTTTAGTCAAACCTTTTTCCCAATGATTCATAATCTCATACTGGTAAAAAACCGTCTCACATTCTCTCATTACCTGACCGACTGCAACACATAAGATTCAGTGACGAGTCGAGACCCAAACGACACTCTAAACTATTTCTAACCAGCCACAAAGCTAGAGACTCAAACCGTGTGTGTGTGACTCAACGAGTCCCAATTGCTCAGGTTTGCTCTTTACTACCTCACCACACGATCCAGGCACCCAATATTATTCAATTCCCCACCACCAAACAACCACCTTTTACAGACTCCTGTGGCCAGAAGCCGCTAGGAGATCTCCTTTCACACCGATCGTGTGGAGTTATGGCGACCTAGTTGGTGGCTTGGCCATCCCTTTTGCATCCTACCCACTCACGTTACACTGGTGTTTCTTAGTCACTAACGCCCAACTGGTGGTGCAGCATGGCGTGACCACTATGTGACGCGGTCCAGAGATCGAGGGGACAGTTCCACTGAACCCGATCCACTACTGGGGCATCACGACGCGTGTTCCCTCTGAAAACCCTTCATTGTTCTTTCCAACTCTCTTTACTCTTTTCACTTTTGGCTTCAAAGGCGAGTGGTGGAGCTCTGGGAAACACCCGACCTGAGTGGAGGGTAGGCCTTCTTTTCTTTTAAAATTAGAGATCTAGCATCACACATGCTCCTACTAATACTTATATGTATGTTTGCTAGTTGGCACTAGTAGTGAACCCTAAAGATATCTTTGTACCGCAATAAACCTGACGCCCACAGATGAATTACGGATCTTGCTTTAAAGGGAGGTGTTCACCTTTAACTATGGGGTTTGATTGAACTGAGGCATAGCAGTTTGTTAGAGCGACTACATTCGAAACATTCATGTAGTCTATTCATGGCTGCAAGACCATCAAACTCGCAACGACTAACCAGTAGTTTAGCAACAACACGAGGCATCCAGCGCAAGATGCGGTATATCGAATCATAGCAAATATAGCTGCATTTTTCTTCGGGGGGGGCCCCGAACAACAGCTTCGGTAGTTCGCGGCCAGGACGGGCGCCGGAGGTAGGACACTCTCTGACACATAGTACCTGATCACGACGCCTCGTTAATATCTGCTCAGCCACCCGGGCTGCGCGGCAACCCTTTGTTGCAGAGACTGTACTAGGCGTCTGGCGGAGCCAGAACGCCACCTGCTATCGTACGATTCTCGTGAAATACAAAGTGAAACTTACTTCTTTCTCCACATATATCCATCACTTGTCCAAACCATAAGTCATAATTGCGTAGAGTCGTTGTAATTTCAATTTTGAGTCAAGATGCACCGTATTGTTGAATTTCAAGACAACTTTCAAGGTGAACTATTCCCTTTAATGGGGAAAGGGTAATGTAAGGAGGTTGTTCAAAATGATCATTTGTGCTAAAAGATATATTATTTTATTCAAAAGAAAGGTCAAAATTATTATTGGCCTCGCGAAGGGTAATGAGTCATTCAGGCTGTCAAAGTGGGGATAACTATACCATTGACCCTGGAAACCACTGCTCAAGGCAATCGCACTGGCATGTGGATTGTGGAGGCTAGTGAGGCACGGACGGCATCCGTCAATACTAAATGCCACTGTAGTCAGCGTGCAAAATCGGTAACAACACACGCATTACGAAGAATAGAGAGAAGTCAAGAAATATGAATCAGTGAAAATTTCATCAACAAATTAATCAAAGAATCTTCAAATAACTTTGGGCTTCATGCATATAGGTAATGATGCACTATATCATTGATATTCGCGAATACTAGCTTTATCGCTAAGTCTTTCACAGGGCTGACGTACTTGTCGCCTATACGCTTAGACTACCACTGGTTATAACAGCTGATATCCTTTATAATTATAACATACAGTCACTCATAACAACATAAACAAAGTTCACCACATTTTTCCCAGCTGAAGAAAGTGATGAGTAATTGACGAAAACTTTCTACACAATAAGCAAACACTTTAATTCAAGCTACGAAAACCAGCACAGAAGGAACTCAGAAACGAATGCATGAATGACACTTCTTCTAATAATGCATGAATGACACTTCTTCTAATTCAAGTTCTTCTTCTATAGTTTCTTGGTAAAAACATGAATATATCTTTCGGTAATCACGTACATATAATTTTCGTAAATTTTCCACCTTGTGTCAGCTCATATCTATGAGCAGACAAACTGCTTTGCCGTGCAAAGTGCAGTCAAGAGGCAGCAACGCACACTTATGACAATAACGTCCTTGGTGAGTCTCCTTGGCGAGTCCTCCTTGGTGAGTCCCAACAGTCTCAGCTACCATTTGCAGCTGTCGGACGTATAAGCCGGCAGCTCTCCGACTCTCAGAATCACATAAACATCACGGTTCACCTGGAAGATCTTAGGGTATATTAAAATCCTCCATTTTTCGGGGACGCTGAGGGAGAAGTTTTCTAATAAGTTCATCCGGTTTTCATTACAATTTTACCAAGGCAAGGGCGTCGCCACGGCTTCAGGGCTACTAGGGACATATGTCAAGTTAGTAGGGACAAATTAAAGTGCAGGTGCACTTTATCATGAGACCCTATTAGAGATGGCGTAAAATTACTAGGGACAATGTCCCTAGTGTCCCTAGTGGTGGCAACGCCCATGTACCAAGGCCTGTTCAGGGGAAAGCCGCAGCGATTTCATTTATCGGCAGTGGCGTCTGAGGGCTTCTGAGCAGAGATGAGGCCCCACACCTGGCTGCCTTCCGTGGCGCGGGCGATCTTCTGCTCCCAGCCGATCACAGTGTCCCTGAAGTCGGTCTCCGAGAACTCCTGCGGAAAGGAACCTATCGTTAACCGCTGGTGAATTACTGAACGTTTGCTATATGTAGATAGGACAATGTTCTGAGTTCTGACAGATGAAGCTGCTTCTACATAGTGTAACACATAATGACAGAGAGACTATCATTATTTGTTAGTCTAGGTCCAAACGAACGACACAAATCAAAGTCATTGACTATACTAATAAGCACCAGTACTTTCCACGTCAAACATAAATCATAGGGTACCATTTGCCCATCATTGAATACGACACATCCGACTCATCGCCCGTCTTACCTCCACAAAGTGCTGCTTCTGCTCCCCAAGCCTGTCCAAATCCTGACGCAGTACGGTTACGACACATCCGACTCATCGCAAGTCTTACCTCCACAAACTGCTGTTTTTGCTTCCGGAACCTGTCCAGCTCCTGGTGCAGGACGGCAAGGAAGTCCTCCTTCTGGTCGTGGACCTGGACATTGTGGAAGCCTGCACCCTCCACCACGCTGCCGTACTCCTCCAGGGTTAGCAGTCTGTACGCTGCAACCAGACAACGACTGGTTAGAACTTAGATGGTCTTTGGAAACTGGTCTACTTAGTAAATACGTCACTTGGGCTGAATTAGACTGTGCGAAAATTTGATTCGGATTCGGATTCGGATGGCCAGTTTGGTCCCAGGTCTGGACCAGAATTGGCCAGAATTACCAGAACCCACTTTGACCCTCACCCCAATTCTAGTTGGTATGTATTAGATATGCATGATACAGGTACTCCGGTAAGTATTGGAGGGACCAAACATCTGGCCGACATGCGCTCGATGTCCACCACTTTTGGCCCAATTTTGGATTACATGTTTACCCAACCCCACTTCTGGCCAACGCATTCTAAAAGCAGCTTCTGGTCATTTCCTGTCAACTAGGAAACTATTGTTCAATGTTTAACCCTACTTATATTTGAGACACTCTCAATCCTCGCAGACTCGTATTCGATAAATCCTCAACAATCGCCCATCTGTCCCCGACGAATGCTCATCTCTCGCTGACGTTTACCTGAGCATCCCTCGCCTATCGGCCATTTGTGCCCGAGGAACCCCATATCTCGCCGACTTATGCTCAAGCATCCCTCACCTCTCTTCCACCTGGTCCTGCAACCGAGCAACCCTCACCTCTCACCAACTTGCACGCGATAAACTCCCGCCCATCACCCGCTTGCACCCAAGAAACCCTCATATCTCGCCGACCTGCACGCGAGCAGCACTCACCTCTCGCCGACTTGTACTCGAGGAACTCGTTGCGCAGCTGCCCCTCTCCCTGGCAGTAGTCGGTGATCAGAAGCCGACCTCCAGGCCTCATCCAGCGCCAGAACTTGGCCAGCACTGCCCGCTTGTCCTCCACGTGCAGCAGCGTCTCACGGCTGTATATGACGTCATAGCTGGCGTCACGGTACTCTCGCTCTGTGATGTCACTGATCTCGAACCGGAGACGCTCGCGGACCTGCAATGACGTCATATACAGCCGTGAGACACAGAGTACATGACACAGAGTATGGCACAGAGTGAGTGATGTGCTGCAACATAGTATTCGGCTTGCCTGTGGCCTGGGTGAGTGGGTGAGAGCACTGCCACAACAGTACTCAGTTTAACCCGCAGTTGTGAATATCGTGTGTCCTATCTGAACAGCCTCGCAGTTTATTTCAAACATGCGGACAGTATGTTGAAGACAAAATGAACAGAACATGTTGAAAGCTTGACTCACGGCTGGCGGCAGGATGGCCTGCCGCTGAAGAGCCACTGTCACCATGTTGGCCGACAGGTCGATGCCGGTCACGTGACAGCCGTAGCGGGAGGCCATGTGGATGGCGGAGCCGCCCGGGCCAGTGCCTACGTCCAGCACTCGCGAGGCCGCGTGCAGCCCCAGCTGGCCGCTCAGCCGCTGCAGGGGCAGGACAGAGGTCACAGGTCACACCAGGGCAGAGGTCACAGGTCGCACCAGAGGATCTGCACAGAGTTTGTAGGTCACGCTGCAGGACCAGCTGGCCGCTCAGCCGCTGCAGGGGCAGGGCAGAGGTCACAGGTCACCCCCGGGGCTCTGCACAGAGTCTGTAGGTCACGCTGCAGGACCAGCGCAGAAGTCAGCTACACGGGTTGAAAGGGGAACACTAAACAAACATTGTTTTATTTGGTTATAGATGTTGTTTAGCTGGGACATGTTCAATTGTTTGACACAGATATTCTTACCACCAGCTTTAA
>VOPJ01010545.1:595223-650485 GCA_014673585.1 Semibalanus balanoides | reverse complement strand
CCAATCGAACACTTTTAGAACCCAGACAGATCGATATCATGGAAAAGTGTATTCATCTCAGAGCACACAACACAAAGCGCTCTGATTTAGATGAAGCGATGGAGATGACATTAGTCGATCTCCATCGCTTCTACGTCTCCGTCCCTCCCTCTTCTCTCTCTATCTCTGTCCCTCTCCTCTCGCTGTCTTCTCTCTTCTATTAGTGCTCTCTTCTCTTCTTTTAGAGATTCTATTAGCGCATGTAATGCGAATATGTAAAACACTATCTTCCACATCATCGCATCGATAGCGCGGCGGAGATTTTCGCCGTTCTCCATCTGAAACATATAAAGAGAGGCAATGTTAACATCGCTGTCAGGAGGACACTGGTTCTTACATTAACACGATATGACAAGATGGGTAGTGGGTACTCATCAGGGGCGCAGCCAGAGGTGGGTATTTGGGGCAAATACCCCCCCCCCCCTCCCGTCAAAGCGGCCCATCTCAGATCTGAAGGGGGCCCATCTCGGGTCTGAAAGGGGCCCATCGTGGAACTCGTGGGGCCCTCATTGGGCCCTCTGTCGGCTTGAGGGGACCTCTGCCGGTCTGAAGGGGCCCTCAGTCGGCTTGCGGGGGCCCTCAGTCAACCTGAGGGGGCCCCTCGATCGACATGAGGGGCCCTCTGCCGGTCTGAAGGGGGACCTCGGTCGGCTTGAGAGAGTCCTCGGTCGGCATGAAGGGCCCTCTGCCGGTCTGAAGGGTCCCTCAGTCGGTCTGAGGGGGACACTCGGTCGGCATGAGGGGCCCTCTGCGGTCTGAGGCACCCTTTGTCGGTCTGAGGGGGCCCTCTGTGTCGGTCTCAGGGGTCCTCTGTCGATCTCTATTGGTATCAGGGTGCCCTCTGTCGATCTCAGGGGGCCCTCTGTCGATCTCAGGGGGCCCTCTGTCGATCTCTTATTGGTCTCAGGGTGCCTCTCTGTCGGTCTCAGGTGGCCGTCAGTCGGTCTGATGGGCCCTTTGTTGATCTCAGGGCCCAGGGGCCCTTTGCCGGTCTCAGGGGACCCTCTTTCGGTCTGAAGGGACCCTCGGTCGGTCTCAAGGGCCTCTGTCGGTCTCTAGGGGTCTTTTGTCGGTCTCAGGGGGCCCTCTGTCAGTCTCAGGATGCCATCGGTCAGTCTGAGGTGGCCCTCTGTCAGTCTCAGGGAGCCCTCTTTCGGTCTGATGGGACCCTTTGTCGGTCTCAGGGGCCCTCTTTTGGTCTGAGGAGGCCCTCTGTCGGTTACAAGGGGCCGTCTGTCGATCTCAGGGGCCCTCTGTCGGTCTCAGGGGGCCCTCTGTCGGTCTGAGGAGGCCCTCTGTCGGTATCAGGGGGCCGTGTGTCGGTCTCAGGGGGCTCTCTGTTGGTCAGAGGGGACTGACTATCGGTGTGAGGGGGTCTGCTGTTAACCTGATGGGAACTCTGTCGGTCTGAGGGACGAGGGTCACGTCCATCGGTGTGAGGGAGCCCTTCTTTCGGCATGAGGGGTCCTATGTGAGCATGAGGGGTCCTATGTGGGCATGAGGGGTCTTCTGGAGGCTTGAGGGGTCCCTCGGCCAGCTTGAGGGGCCACTTTCGGCCCAACGTGGCCCTCTGTCAGCATGAAGGGGCCACTCTGTCGACCTGAGGAGGCCCTCTGTAGGCCTGAGGGGATCTATGTCGGAATGAAGGGCCCTGTGGTGGCCTGAGTTTTTTTCAGCTTGGGAGATCCTTCCGACCCGACGGGACCCTCTAGCCACCAAGTGAGCCCTCGACCAGCTTGAAGGAGTCCCTTTCGACACGACGGGACCCTCTGTTAGCCTGAAAGGGCCCTCTGTCAGCCTGACGAGGCCCTCAGTAGGGCTGAGGGGTCCTCGGCCTGAGGGGGGTCTCGACCGACTTGAAGGGGCCCCTGATCGGCGTTAGAGGCCCTCTGTCGGTTGGACTGAGGGCCTCCCTCTGTCGACCTTATGGGGCCCTCTGTCGGCCCGAGGTTCCCTCAGTCGTCATGAGGGTGATTTTGTTCGGTTCAGTGGTTCGGTCTGAGGAAGCACTCAAACCTTTGTCAGTCTGAGTGGCCCTCTATCGGCTTGAAAGACCCTTAGTCCGCTTCAGAGGTCCTCAGTCGGCTTGAGTGGGCGGTGGGCCTTTCGTTGGCTCTAGGGCCCCTCAAATTAGAAAGTCCCAATTGTCTTATTGAATCGACGTGCCTACCGTTTAGCAATCATCAATATGTTTTGACAAATACAAATTAACAGTGTTTTTTTTTATCAATTTGAATTAATTCATTCTTATTGTTTAGTTGCAAGCCACCCGTAATGCGGGTATTGTGCTTGCTGTGGTGAGTGGCTACTGGCTTTCATACGGCGTCTGCTTAGTCACCGATCCGTTTGTTATCACGTATCACTTTCTTTATTTTAAGAAAGGACGAAGGAGCATTGTAGATACATAGTCTTTCTCTAGAAGTGCACTTTTGTATTTGCTCATTTAGGGCACGTACATTTGACTTGCATTTAGCACATTTGACTATTGTAGCATGGAAACACTGCTTTATACAGCGCACACCTATCAATAGGATATGTTTCTTCGTTGTAACGTAAGAAGAGCAATTTTTGGTCACAATGTTTTATTGCTTTTTGGAACTAGGGCGATGTATCGGGGAATTTATGAACTATTTCAAGGAGCCACAGAGTAAGCAAAAGTCTTAAGCAAAACGCGTCATTACAAAAGTATGATGTCGGCTTTGCTCCCCTGACGTTCAGCAGAGAGTGAGTCGGCCAGGGGTCGAACAAAAAATGAAAAGTGGCCACCACTACATTTCGGATCAAGGCGGTTGCCGGCATTGACGCATGCAGCACTTTTTCGTCATTTCAGCCGACCCCACTCAAAAATTATCGGCGACGCCCCTGCGTACAATTGCAGACGGGCTGACGACGCGCTCCCTAACCCCTCCACCGGTCAACAATTTTATGGCTGACGGCTGATGGCCTGCTACACCCCTTCCCCACACTCAAGAACTTCTAGGACATATGACACTGGATTTCCCCCCCCCCCTCCACAAAAAAAATATATCCGCCCCTGTACAACTTTGATTTTTGACCTTAAAGGGAAATGGCAAAACCTTTCGGAGGTCCGGGGGCACTAGAACTCAATGGATTCTAATGAAATTGTGT
This sequence comes from Semibalanus balanoides, assembly GCA_014673585.1. Lineage (NCBI taxonomy): Eukaryota > Metazoa > Arthropoda > Thecostraca > Balanomorpha > Balanidae > Semibalanus > Semibalanus balanoides. The sequence continues at coordinate 647,317 of VOPJ01010545.1, read as the reverse complement.
ATATTTGTTATTGGCCTAAAGAAGAATACCGGGTCAGTTGGCAGGCTTGCAAAGACAAAAAAAAGTGTTCTTGGGGTGCAATCTACATAATAAAGGGCAAATGGATTTTCGTTTGACCGCTATGGAATCGAAAACCCTTGGATATGGATACAAAACCCATACCATTTCTGAATCAGCATACTGACAGGAAGGTTTTGGATCCAACAAAATACATAAATATTTTCACTATATACCGAAAATACAACATACAAAATATACAAAAATCGGCGTCTCTTCCCAGGTGCATATCAACCTTTTTTTCTTCTTTTTTTCAAATGCATGCTTCTTTATTCCAATATCACACTCCGCAATTATTCCAATATCACATTCCGCACATTCACAGTTCGTTCGTCGACCTGTCCGGCGGCGGTGCCCGAAGCGGCGGCAAAACATCAGCGGCGGCGACCGCTCCAAAAGACTGCAGGTGAGGCCGGCAGGCCGGACCGGCGGCGGCAGCGGTGATTGGCGCGCTCTGACTCGCCTCGGATTCATCAGCATTGCCCTCCTCGGCGTCCTCTTCATCCTCGTCCTCTTTATCAGCGGCGTCCTCCTGGCTAATCTCTCCGCATCGGTTCGTCGGTGCCGGCATCTGGTGGCTGCCTCACTGCCCGCCCCTGCTGAGTACGTACACCGTTCCGGCCGGGAAGAGTGGTGCTTGTACTGACGCGCAGCGCGCCTTCGCCACGCGGCAGGCGGTCCCGGCCCAGCCGGCGGCAAGCTCTGCGTGCGTCCAGCGCCTGCGGTGGCCTCAGTGCCTGCCGTTTGCTAATCGCCGGCAGCCATTTCGTCCTGTGTCAACTGGCGTTGGCAAGCTCATAAAACACATATAATTCCTGAAGTTCATGCTTTCCTGCTGATGGGCCGACATGGCTGTCATTATAACCGGTGCCACTGGCCCGAGTACGGGTTGCCGACAGGAAAGGCGTATAGTGACCCGACCGCACAGTGCCAGAGTGGTTGGTCACAGACCGTACAGGTTATATGTGCAGGGCTTCTCCGTCCGAGCTGAAGAAGGCAGAAGAGGTCCAGTCCGCTGACGGGAATTGACAGTTGCAGCTGAGCTTGTCGAGGTAAACTCATCCGCGGCGAGAAGCGTTTTAGATGACGACCAGTATCCGCGGGAACTTCTGGATGGCAAAGCTCTTCGTGCATTTTTGCCGCTTCTCGCACTTCGAGCATGTTGGCTTCTCGTCAATGTCGAGTACCTCTTCCTGGGTGAAGAGGTCAAAACATGCCTGTAGGTGGACCTGTTTCGACTGGGAGGGGATGGGCATACTTAGGTCCCAGAATGGGTCGAAGGTCAACGACTCGTGACTGCATACCGTGCACCGCAGTGTCGATTTCAGGTGACCGACAAATATGTCGACCAGCTTGGATTTGTCGAGTTGCGAGATTGAGTCGATGGAGTCGAGTGTCCCTGTGCAAGCCTTCTAGGCAGGTATCTGAGAAAACTCCTGGCGTCCCCTGTTGACCATGCCCGTGAATTGAGGCGCGAACCTCTGGACCAAGGCATTTGAGGGGGCGCGTCTGTCAGTGTTTGGTCTGCATTCCGACTTCTCCACAGGCTTTTTATCAGGCTGGCAAAGCCCTCCATGATAGTGCCGTTCGTGCTGGATGCTGGTGTCTTGAGGTCCATGTCTGTAATGGCTCGCGAAAATTATAGTTGTGGAGAGGGCCGATGTGCTGAGGGCCTGCACCACCGCGTTCATTAAAGCACGAAGTTGGGCCGATGTTGGGAAGATCCGATGAGTCGCCACTGCTGTCGGGCTGGTTCAGAGTGCCGGTCTGCCTGCGCAGCGCTGTCCGCGAGACAGGAGCTCATGTGCGTGTCTGCAAGGTGGTATTGGCTCGGGTGGACAGCCTCCGTCGCGCTAGTCTCCAGGAGCCACAGTGGCCGCCGACCCCATCAAAAGCGAGGTGGCGTTTAACCTGCGCACCAACCGCCAAGGACAACATCCCGCTGGAAAGATGAATTCCGCTTCGCGCTTGTCACCATCCCTCGCGTGCGAATTCGCCGCGCCAATTGTTCCTTCAAGAAAGGAAGTGTTGAATTGCCAGCGAACCACACGGTTTCAAACGGCGATGGCTGGAACTGAAGGTCTGCCAAGTTCCGCGTAATCGCGCTGCTGCGGTTTTCATGCGGCTTGGGCGCAGGCTCCGCCTGGTTACTGACGTTGTGGATAATATAGCCTGCATAGTGTAAACACAAGGTACTGTCCCAGATAAGACATCTCCCTCTTGCGAATGGAAAGGTGGTCAGGCCCATCTGGCCGTCTGCCGTCACGTCCCGTCCAGTCCTGCGCTCGAGTATGGATGTGCAATGCCAGCGCTGTGGAGTGCGCGTTTGATTGTGTCGTTCAAACGTATCGCGTGCGTGGCAGCCGGCAGGCACTCCAGCTGGCAGGGATAGCAGCGTGCAGGCCCGGCTATCAAACTGTGCTCCGCAGCGGCAGCGGTGCAGCTGCGCATACTGAAGCGCCGACTCGCAGGGCGACGGCCGTGCGCAACATTTCGCGTCAAGAGCGTGCCGAAAATCTGCGATCGGGTAGCAACGTTTAGCCATGCCCGAAGTGAGGCTGGGCTGCCGCGCGGGAGCCGGGCCCTGGTCGGTGTTCCTCAGAGCTAGCTTCGAGCAGCCGGTGCTTGTGCCACGAACGGTTGCTGGCAAGCGCGGTCCCATGCGCGCTGTTGACTCTGCCGCAACTCCTCAGGAGGCTCAATGCCGGTGTTTTCCAGCCACTGTCTGAGGAGAGGTGTCCAAAGCTGGCGAAAGCTTGCTGCTGCATGAGGGTTGACGGCTGTCGCCGAGAGAGGCAGAGGATCCTAAGTGAGGCAGATAGGCGAAAGCGCTATATCAGCCACCCATCCGATCCCGGAGACCACCGAGGCTCACCGCCAGATTGCCCTGTTCGCCAGGAGTCACCATGCAGTGCCACAATTGGTGATGTTGGTGGACACCACGACGAACTGTCTCGTCTATCCTGGAGAGAACTGCTGGGTGTCGGTGTGCTGGGGCGCTACGGAGCCACGGAGTACAGCAGCCGCGGTGCAGAGACATAGCTTTTTAGGAGGAAAAAAGCCTGATGTGCTTCTTCAAGTTTTTGCACGCGGCTCACGAGCTTGCTAACCATCTGTGCGCACGCAGCAATTCAGCTACGCTCTCCTTGGCATTCGCAATTGGTGCACCCAGCAGCTGCATGTCGGTTCACCTGAAACCTCCCGAACGTCGGAAGCAGCATTTGCATGGGTGCTTAAGGGCGCGGACCGCAAGAGCACTCATCGGCTCCCAGCAGGACAAGCCTCACACTGCTGCGTTGATCTTCCAGCCCCCTCCCATCAGCTGGTTCTTGAATGCGCTGATGGCCTGGCGACTTGCTCGAGAGTGTCCGCAAAAGTGCATCATCAGGTACCAGACGTTGATCTCAGTGTTGGTCGCAGTCGAGACGTCGTCAATGGCCAGCGAGAACAGTAGAACTTCGAAGGCCAGCGATAACTTCTTATCGATAGGAACTATCCGCCGTCCGGTACAGCGGATCCGATGGTTTTACCAGCCACCTTCGCTGCTTGGTAGACATTGCTATAAGTTTTGGGACAAACAAATTTATAATTAAAGTATATTTTAGAATGTGACCGGCAGCATTTTAAAACCTAGGCTTGTTGCTGAGAGCGAAAGTGGGAAATTGTTGGCTTTTCACTTTTCGTAATAGATGTGGCCTGGTTGTTTTCGCAGCAGCCAGTGTTTACCAAGACTACAACTGTACTCCAAGACCCATTGTCATACATTTGTATATTTATCAGGAACCCAAGACTTACCATATTTTATAAATGTAGATTTAAAGTAGTTCAAGGTTTTTAGTCCACCGTGACAGCCCGTGAGGAGTAAGTAAAACTGAAGTGATTAGTGAACGTACCTAGGTTGTGTAATAGTTAGTTGAGAGGCAGTTGTGCAAACCTCTAGCCAGGGCTTTTAAAATTGACATGGCGGGTAGGAAAATGGTTCAGTGACCAGGGCTTCTCCAGACAAAATTGTGTTGAGCTTGAAAAATTGCTGAAAGTACCATCAAAATCCTCAAAAGTACAGATGTATCCTCGGAATTGACCAACTTTGTCGTCTAAGTTGAGGGGCTGAAGTCACCTAACTGTTAGGAAATACACCCCTCGCCAGTCTGTAAACACGTGGCAGTCTCAACCAGATTTCCCTCAGCATGTTTGGCACTAACACATCACAATTGGGGCAGCCTTTGGAAAATGGCGGGGCAGCTTTTGAAACCAAATTTGGGGTTAGAGGTAACATTGGCCTGTTAAGTCTTGGCCTCTTTTTCTCTAAGTGATCAAACTGCAACTGCTTCTGTGTTAAGAATTACAACTGGACATAGTGGGAGCAGCTTTGAGGAGCTAGAAGTGTGACTGGAACGATCATTATTTGGGCAACTCACATCATCCGGAAAACCACATGTACACTCAGATTAAAAATGTATTCTGCTTGATACCCTCCCACCCCTGGTCAACAAAATTGGCTTGAGGAGCTTATTTGATCTTATTAAATCCTGCCTTCAATGGGGCAGATTTTGCTGCCCTCAAATATATTGTCAACGTTACTGCACGGTTTTGTAGACCCTCATGGCGGCAAAGGTATTTGTGGAAGGGGACAAGAAGCCTCACTGTCTCGCTACCAAAGCCCTCCCCAGACGAGCAAGGGGCCCAAAAAAATGGCACAACAATGCTATCTCTCAGATTCAGCAACTTTATTTAAAGAGCCACTCAAATGGTTTTAAACGTGTGGCGTACAGGCCCATTTTGACGTCTCGGGGCCTTCTGAGGGTCCTCAGGCCAGCTGACAGTCTTCGCGCCTTAGAGACATTCCACACTGGGTGGCTGGGCCACTCTGAAGCCCAGTGTAATTTTTGGGGGTGAAAAAAAAATGTCAGGAAGACGTCTGATAATGGGTTCCCAAATAAACCTGTATGTTTTTGCTGTAAGCCACAATATCAGATGTTTTAATTAACATTATTTAACCATATTTATAACTAGCCCAGCCTACACCTTAATAAGTCTAGCCCAGCCTACACCTCCAACTGCATGCAATTATGATATTTGATATGTCCAAAAGTTATGGTGTTTATTTCATTACTACATTCTTGTGAAGGTGTACCTACCTGATACAATGTTTGTCTTTAATTCATGGAATACCCTAACATGAAATGAATGCCCAGTCTGCCACTGCAGTGCCTAGATAGTTTTTTAGGAAGCTACCTTAGGTAAATAGTATGTAGGTGGCATGTCCTTGTATCAGTCCTTTATTCAACAACAGAAGTCAAATTAGATGAGTTTAGAAGGCTAAGAAAGAGAAAATTCATTCTTGACGGGCTGTACGTCTGTCTGGCCGACCACCTGCCCATAAGGTGCTGCACCTCTCGGGCGCGGCGGGCTATTTCCGTGCCGATCTCCGTTTATCATAGATGTCGCACTGGAGCCGGGGAACGATGCACTGGGAACCGTTGCGCTGCCAGATTTAACTGCTGTTCTTTTACGGGCGATATAACATACGGTTGCTGGAACATTTTTCCAGCTTTCGAATTTTGGTCGGATAACAATAGTTGATTTTTACACCCCTGGGCTTTCAGACCCCTAACTTTGAAGAGGAAATGACTAAATACCAATGATAAAGCCAAACTGTGGTCTTGTTGTGTAGAGAAGTGTGTTTGATTCGATCGTTCAGTTCTGTCATTCGGTCCTCAGTTCATTTCAGCTCCCGTTTAGACGTGCTGAATTCCTTTCACGCGTATATTGTCTGTCACTTCATTACCTCTCTCGCAGTCACGCCACACTCTCCATATATACAAACAACCGCGGCCGAGGTTCACAGCGACCGCTCGCCTTAGCGCCTAAGCAGAACTGCCGTCCCCGTTTGCGCTGCGACGCACCGCGTAACGCTCGCGCCGGCCGCCACACGACGTCACTTCTCTCAACCAATTCACGCTGAGATTCACATGGCCTAACGCCGCTTTGCAGTTCAATACCAACATGGTAAAATAAGACCCACGGCTATGGTCATAACTACAACTGTTACATTGCTGGTCACGGTATAAAAAAAATGTATTAATATGGGTTTGTGAGGCTGAATTGTAGTCCAAAGTTGATGTTGGTCTTAGGAAAACAGGTATGAACTTGCTTTGTCAAAAACACTTGAACATGCAAAAACACTTGCGCGCTCATTGGCTGAGCTTTCAAATGCTGCCCATGCTGCCGTATTATTCTAAAATATACTATAGTTTATAAATTGTTCCCAAAACTTTAATCAGTTTCTACTAAACAGCGAAGGGGGAGCTGCGTAAAATTCAGCGGAATCCGCGTACCGGACAGCGGATAGATCCTATTAAAAATCAACAGTTCACCAAATGTTCGCGATTGAACTAGAAATAGTAGCTTATATTGTTCACCAGTAGCAACTATATTTTTGGTCTAATAGGCTTTCAACTTCCAATCTGGTAGCGCCATATTGGTATTCTGCTGCTATGTAAACAACATTTGTGTGAAGTGAACCATAACGATAACGATACTGCACGTCTGTCAATACGGCAACAGATTCAGATTTACATTCAGTTGAATTAAATACTGAATACTGCACTATAAGTATTGATGCAAAGAACTGACGCATCCAAAAACAAGATGTGGCTCCTCTGATGGATCATTTGTGATGAAAAAATAGCCAAACTAGCAAGGAAAAAGCAAACTTTGTTCTCCGACGTCGTCCAGCAGGTCGGGGCATTTTACCACCCCTGAGAGAGCTACGCACCCTGTTAAGACAGAAGGAGTGTTCATTCCGAAGAATGAAAAGAAATAGGTGTGAAGAGACAGAGGCAACTTCCGCATACAGAGGACTGATTTTAAAACTGCGGCTAACACCAAATATAGTGAATATCTTGTCGGACTATGCATGATTTTAAAAGCAATCCAAAACGATTCTTGTCATAGCTATTTTGATGTTCGGGTGACGCACTGATCTGATCGCACTATCTGACTATCTATCTGAATATCGCACTATCTGACTATCGCACTGCAGAGCAGAGCTTCAACAGAGCAGAGCTTCAACTTACTTCAACGTCATCGAATATGCTATAGGTGGCGCTAGCGTGCTCATGTTCAATTGTTCACATTAAAGGAAATAGTCATAGGTCACCCGCACAAAACGATTCTGGTCATTTTTAAAGAATACTAAGAGTGGGAACAAAAGCCTGTCAATGTTGAATGTTGGAGGTGTCGACTTATCACGGAACGACAGGGAAAGGCTAACGCTTTGAAATGGCCGCATGGCTCGTCAAAAATTATCCGACACTCCATCGCGTGAGTTTTCCGATGCCCAGTAATACGATGTGCCGCAGCTGACAAAGTATGTACTGTGACATCGAACACTGTCCGAGTGTTACTTCGATAGCATACCGGAAAAACAAAGCGTGCCGGCCCCGACGGATAAGTGCGAGGATTATCCGTGAGATGTCGAGATGTAACTCGCGATACCACTGACTAAATTATGCTCGATGTCACTCCCTACAGCCAAGGAATATTCCCGGAACCTGAAGCGTGCTAATGTCGTGCCGATTTTTAAGAAGAAGGGTAACTCAAGGACCCGAACTGTTATAGGTCCGTGTCACTGATTCCTCTGTTCGGAAAGGTGCTGGAGAAAGTTGTTTATTTAAGCCTGCTGTGTCACGTGGATCCTGTCATGCCACCGGCGCAACATGGTTTTGTATCCTGGCCGCTCCTGTACGACCAACCTAGCATCACTGCTGAGCACTGTCTGGGAATCCATTGAGGAACGTATTCAAACAGATTGCATTTACACTGATTTTTTCGTCAGCTTTTCAAAGCGTTAATCCTATGCTCTCCTGCTCCACAAACTACAAAAATTATTACAAGCATTGCAGATTGTGCACTGCTATGGTTTACTTCATATCTTGAAAACAGACAACCAACGCTGTTGTTAACGGGACAGTGCTCGGCGTGTGCGGGCTTACCTCAGGTACAGTCCCGAGGGAGGAATAATATCCGCTTTACTGCTTTGCGATGTATGTAAGAACGATCTTACTATTGGGATATCCTCGGGGGGTTCTGTGTTCGCAGATGACGCAAAATTATATAGGAAATTTCAAGTAACCTCCGACGCCAAGCCCTTCAAAATGACCTCAACAAGCTTTTTGAGTGGTCAAAAGTTTGGAAGTTAAAGTTAAACTCAACTAAGTGTAAATCATTCCGAATGACCTTGAAAACAAAACCATTAAAAACCATTTATCACATTGATAGGACTGAACTAGAGCACGTTGACCAAATTCGGGACCTCGGATGTATTATACTGACACAAAACTCACATTCGGACACAAGTAGATAGCTCATGAAAAAGGCAAACAGAGCTCTCGGCTTACTATATCGATCATTTCCAAAGGCGAACCCGGAGGATATCTCAATGTTCGATCCTTAAGCCTGCCTACTGCGACCACGTTCGCTCCAACTAGAGTATTGCTTGCGTAATTTTGGGGAGCGCCGCTTTCGTCCCCATACTATTAGATTAGAAAGGGTAGAGCAAGGTTTTATGTGCTTAACGCTCAGTTCCGCTCTCAATCCTCATCAGCTATCGTACTAGATTTACTGAAAACATTTTGTGACTTTGTATCTGTCTCTGCGCCGCAGGAATGCCAATACGATATTAGTCTTTTGCCGTAATGTTTTTTACCGGCAAAATCCGCTCATCGTTTTTACTACATCACTTCTCACTCAATGTACCATGTCGCGCCACAAGACAACAGCCTGAACGCTGTTTAGCATTCCATTCGCAGGTAGAACACTGTGAGAGGAACGGTGTTTATGGGAGGACTACCCAGGCTGAAATCGGTCATAGAGTTCATGTTCTGCCGTGACCTGTTTGCAGACTCTCTTCGGTCATTCCGTGCGGAAAGTGAAATCATATGGTTTCTTCGATGTAAATAGTCAATTATGCGCGTTTCGATGAACTGTACGATATGGATTCCGAAATGATGATAGGCGCGCTGCGTGTATAAACTATTTGTTACATTTATTGTTATTCATTTTTATTTTATTTGTCTTCACTTTTATATTATATTTTTATTTTCTGATTTTCGATTATTTAAATGATGTGATTTGTATTCTCATTATATATTTTACTTGTACCGCTCCACAACGGCTGATAATCGCTTTCGATTGCAAAATGGAGTGGATGTGTTTACGCATGTCAGGCGTTTTGTGTGGGTTTTTCTGAGTGACTCGCTTGTAAATGACTTGTTCCGTCGGCCGATTATGATAATAAATAAGAATAAATAAACAAAATGCGCTTGATCTTGTCGACTACGCAGAGCGTGTCTCGTATGGGTTACAATGGTTTCAGAGGTGATAGCAGATGCTCGAATCTGTCCTACGTCACATAAAAATCCTCTCGAAGGAATTCAGAGATGTGACTTCTGGAGGTTTTGGCCCCATCCGAACCGCAACTAACTAGTATGCTCATCGGCGCGGACTAAGGTGCATTGCCACCGTGCTGCAGCCCTTACATTGGTCCATCCTGGCCCCCGCCAGTATGCGCACCGGCCCTTTCCTGGTTCCCTAGGACTTCCCTAGCGCCTACTCGCCGCCGGGGTGGGCTCCAATGACAGACGGAAAGGAAAGGAATGTGAGCCAGTGGGCGGGTGGGTGGCTCACGTGAGCGAGCGCCGTCCAATCAAGGGACAGGAACACCACCGAGCGCCGCCGCCGCCGCCGCCCTGCCACTTCCACTTATTGATTAGTAGCCATTAGCAAGCAACGCCCGCCGCCGTATCAGAGACAGGCGAACCGCTCAAAACCACTCCAAACTCGTGCTCAACAACTCGTGCTCCGCTCATACTTGACAGCACCTAGTGCAGATCGTAATATCGATATCGAAACAAACAAAAAATAAGCAAAAAGTAAATGTGCGAAAACTCAACTAAGGGGGCTCCAGATATGAGTTTTATCATATCCAACAGCCACTTACTATTATAAAAAATAATTGTGACCTTCAAAACAGTAGGCACACTCCCTTTAATGACCACTGGTGACCTTGATTTACAACACATACACCATATTTTGGTGACCCAGTTAGGTGATGTTGAACTTCGGGTGACCTGAACTGACTTGACGAGACGAACACAGTTGTCATATTTTGTACGTCCATATATTTATCATATCAATATTTATTGTCAAATAAGTGATGGTGACCTGAGACAACCTCAGCTGACCTTGCAGAGTTCACAGGGCAACAATTACATCTGAGTCATCAATAATGAGACAAATAACATGATTCTGAAATAATTGGCCTGATCTAATGTAAGTTATCTGAATAGGACATTTGTATTTCCACTTGGATTTATATTTAAGAGTTCATGAACTTGACCTGACCTTGGGTCACTGATACACAAAATTATTTCTGTTAAATGAATCGTAGGCACTTATGAACTTATGAAGCCTGCAAATTAAAAAGTTATCAAACAAACAATACGGCTTTGGCACAACCACAAACATTTTTGGATGTAAGGTCACTTGACGTAACCTGGTGACGTGACCTGTAATGACCTGAAGTTAAAAGTTTCACAAAATGTGGGTAACTAACTCCCGAAAATCTGTGCCAAATTTGACGGTACTGCGCGCCACCGTTTACTCGCTATTTGCAAAAAAAAATGGGAGGTATAGTCAAATAGACTCCCCCACGGCGAAGGCTATTGTTTGGACGCAAAATAATGACATTTATAGAGAACACCTATCCGCCATTTTTTGCACACGACTATATAATATCATGATGTCAGTTTTGAAANAACTTTGCAACGTACACGCGCCGCTGATCGACACATAAGTACATACGCCGGGCGGATCGTTTCTCTACGCAATCTGTGTTTGTCCCGTGTCCTTTGCGACTTTTGGTTTGCCGAGTATATAGGTCCGGTATTGCAACGATGTTTGCAGGTAATTTTCGTGGACGGAACAGGGGTGCACGTGCGCCGTGCAGTGTGACCCAGAGTTTTAAACCTGTGCAACATTGCCAGTGGGTGGTGGTCTCCCAGCCTGCATACAATTTTTAGCTTTATAGGTCCAGCCGTTTCTCAGCTATAGCAGGATAATAACTTTTCTGACCCTGACGCGGCAGTGTCACGCGCGTGCTGGACCCTAAATGAGAAAAAACATGGGTAAATAATCATAATGTCATTGCCTATGGGGCTATCATATGGCGAAGACCGCTTGTCAATCGGAATGCGGGGTTCAAAAGATATAGCTTCTGACCAAGTGCGTCGCGGTCTGGCCGGGCCCGGCCGGGCCGGGCCCGGCCGGGTCCGGCCGCTTATATCTGAAAGGAAAAAATCCGATAGTCCAATGAGGACTCGCTCCGCGCTTTCGGCGCTCGCTCGTATTACCAACGACCCCAATACCCGGGCCCCGGGGTATGGGCATCAAACATGATCAAACATGATCAAACATGATCAGCCGGTGAAATTTATATAGCGCACCGCACGAGGGATTATCGCGTGGTGTAAGACGAATCTTCACGGGTGCTAAATTTGGGACTTTCGGGCTGTGGCGAAGAAAAAATGTGGAAAAAAGGCTCGTATAGGGGATTCGTTTTTTGGACGAGAGGACTTTTTAGGGACCCCTGGGGAGTAAAATTACCACCTGAAATTGCAAAACACCCGGTGTATTTGGGGGTTTAAAAAGTACCTATATGGAGGCAGATTCGGGAAAAGAACTCCCAAGGGTGTTCTTATAAACCCCTACAGGGGGTCACCCTAGGGTGTATTTCGTGGATGGGAAAATGTACCGATAAGGAGGCAGGTTTGGAAAAGAATCCCCAGAGGTGTTCTTGTAACCCCCTATAGAGGGTTGTTTTTGACAGCTAGATTGTCACCCATAGGGGACTGATTTTTTTACAGTGCACCAATTGCCAAATTTGAACTTTGATGACTTATTGGTGACCACAATGGTTTTTGAAGTGATTTTTCGTGGTCAAACTTTCCCTGGCTTAAACTGCTTGATTTGGCTTTTTTAAAATAATTCAAATGTGTCAATTGTTGGCCGATTTCCAGACGGTTTGCGCATGACCTCTTTGCCTCCCCCTGCTGGAACTGAGGCCAGAAACTAAGACAAGCTAGGTACTTAAAAAGACCGTTAGCGCTCATTTTTTATCGACTGAAATTTAATACATATCTGTTTTTTTAAAGCTGTCTATTACAAACTCTTTATGGATAGTTTCGCCTAAAACTCCTTCAATCTTCATATTCTACACATCAGCGAATTACCTCAAATTTTCAAATTTATGTGTTTGCAATGTAATATGTCTCAAACGTGAGCAATCGTGACATCATAAAATGTTGAAGGTCCGACGTTTCACGTTGATGCCTCCTCTTGGTTGTGCTGCTGTTTGACTTTGGACCTTCAACATGCCTTGTACGTCAGGCGTGCATCTAAAATTGTTAAACACGCGCACCCACAGGGTCTGCACTAACTTCGATCCGACGGTGATGGGGCATGACATACCCGTCCCTCTGATCTAAAAAAGGCAAGCGTAGCGACACAAAAATAAGAATTAAAAGCGTTAGAAATCTAATGAAGCACTTTATAGGTCATTTTTTAGGTCAGGTCAATATTGAGGTCACCAAGGGTCAGCAAATGTAAAATGTCTGCCATATATGTCTATTTTAACCAAAAACCGTCTATATCTCGCAAAAAATAGCGACGCGCAAAAAAAGACGTTGGAAAGATAATGAAATTTGCTGTCCCTTAACCCTCGCACCGACGGGGGGGCGGATATCCGCCCCCACAGGTTTTTCCGGACTAGCGGAAAAACGGCGGCGCGTAGCGGGCCGCCAAATTTTGTATGGCTGTTTCGGGCATCAATTCCGCACACTTTCTGAACAAATTGAACTTCCTAACTCTTCAAGGTCACGTTGTCAAGGTCACATTAAATTGACCTGAACCTCAATGTCACGTTTTTTGTAAGTTTGACATCTTGCCGAAGCCACAGTGGTGAACCAAACAGTTTGAAACTCACAGTGTGTAATACACAGTGTGTAATAGGCCTTCGATATCTACAGTTCGTATATCTTGGATTTTTTATATCGGTGATCTGAGGTCATGTCATTTTTGAGACCTCCCATTATAAGTTCTATGGTGAGAAAATTGAAATGCGCACCAATCGAACAAAACCTGACTAAATGTGGTCAGTTTTCAATCCTAATCACTATACCTGAAGCAAAACACTAAGAATGCAAGTTGTAATTTTTCTTTCCGTGACCTCGTTAAAGGTCTACTGATTCTCTGTTCGAAAGGTTGCTAGAGAAGAGTTGTTTATTTAAGCCTGCTGTTGTCACGTGGGATCCCGTCATGTCACCGGCCAACATGGTTTTTGTGCCCGGCCGCTCCTGTCCGACCACCTAGCCATCCCACCTGCTGAGCACTGTTCTTGGGATCCATTGAGGAACGTAATTCAAAGACAGATTGCATTTACACTGATTTTTCGTCAGCTTTTTAAAAAAGCGTTATCAATCGCTCTCCTCTCCACAAACTACAAAATTCATACAACATATGCAGATTGGTGCCACTGCTATGGTTTACTTCATATCTTGAAAACAGACAACCAACGCGTAGCTTGTACGGACAGTGCTGGCGTGGTGCCGGGCTACCTCAGGTACTCCCGAGGGAGGAATAATATCCGCTTTACTGTTTGCGTTGTATGTAAACGATCTTACTATTGGGATATCCTCTGGGGTTCTGCTGTTCGCAGATGACGCACAATTATATAGGAAAATTTCAAGTAACTCCGACGCCCAAGCCCTTCAAAATGACCTCAACAAGCCTTTTTTAGTGGTCAAAAGTATGGAAGTTAAAGTTAAACTCAACTAAATGTAAATCAATTACCGAATGACCTTGAAAACAAAACCATTAAAAACCAATTTATCACATTGATAGGACTGAACTAGAGCACGTTGACCAAATTCGGGACCTCGGAGTTATACTTAACACAAAACTCACATTCGGACCACAAGTAGATAGCTCAGTGAAAAGGGCAAACAGAGCTCTCGGTGTACTTATTCGATCATTCCAAAAGGCGAACCTCGGAGGATATCTCAATGTTCGATCCGTTATAGCTGCCTACTGTGCGCACGTTCGCTCCAACTTGGAGTATTGCTGCGTAATTTGGGGAGGCGCCGCTTCGCCCCATACTATTAGATTAGAAAGGGTAGAGCATAGGTTTTTAATGTGGCTTAACGCTCAGGTCCGCTCTCAATCCTCATCAATATCGTACACTGATTTACTGAAACATTTTAACTTTGTATCTGTCTCTCTGCGCGCAGAATGCAATACGATATTATGTTTTTGCGTAATGTTTTTACCGGCAAAATCCGCTCATCATTTTTACTACAGTCATTATCACTCAATGTACCATGTCGCGCTACAAGACAACAGTCTGGAACCCTGTTCAGTATTCCATTCGCCAGGGTTAACACTGTGAGAGAAGGTGTTTATGTGAGACTACCCAGGCTGACTAATCGGTTCATAGAGTCATGTTCTGCCGTGGACCTGTTTGCAGACTCTCTCTCATCATTCCGTGGGAAAGTTAAATCATATGTTTCTTCAATGTAAATAAGTCAATTATGCGCGCGATGTACGGTACGATATGGTTCCGAAATGTGATAGTTGTCGCTGTGTGTAACTATTGTTACATTTTATTGTATTNAGTGTGATGTTTTACGCATGTCAATGCGTTTTGTGTGGTTTTATCTGAGTGACTTCGCTTGTAAATGGCTCGTTCCGTCGGCGATTATGGCAAAAAAAAGTGACCTGGTTAGGTCAATCTCTAAATTTGACCTCAGGTCCGACTACCGAAATATGAGTGTTCAACGCGTGCATTGGGGGGATATATGTTTGCCCCCACGTCTTTCGATGGGGGCAATGTGCGCCCCCCCCCCCGCTTCCGTCCCCACTGATAGCAGCTTTCGAATATGTTATACGGCGCCGACACACAAGAGTTACGATTATAACACTTTTCCGATGTCATTTATTGAAGCATTACATCAGTGAATGCCATCAACACCTTTCGAAATGCTTCGTGAGACTGATGTGCTTTATCTTGCATTATTACAGTGAGAGTGGAAAAGTTCTCACGACAATGAAGGCTGGTGATTTCTTCGGTGAGATCGGCATCCTGAATTTAGACGGATTAAACAAGTGAGTAAGATTCAGCCGGTACACTTTGTTTGTTTTCCTTTGATTTTAACAACCGGGGGTTTAATAAAGCGTAACACTGATCAAATGTGTTGGCTACCCGAGTACACGTGACTTAATAGGCTGCTAGGATGGAAAAACGGGAATGTTGTTATTTGCAGCTTTGTGAATATGAGCGTCTGCAATCTGCATTGCAATCTGGGATCCTACTGCTCTGCATCATATGGTTACCTACTCTGTGTCCTTAAATTATTATCTACCTAGCATCACAAGTTATACGTTCTGCCTTACTTGGTGTCCTGCGATGAAACCGTGACGTATCACCGAGTAAATAGCATACTGTTCGGATATCAAGAGCATTTATTGCACTTGTTCCGCTAACAAGTGTAACGTTTCGCTGGTAAACAGACATTGGCTCTGGTGTGTTGCTGTATCTGTCACGAGTTAGTCAGTAGCTGTGTGGTGCGGTATGTGGCGGCAGTGTAGCTGTGTGGTGCGGTATGTGGCGGCAATGTAGCTGTGTGGTGCGGTATGTGGCGGAATGTGCTGTGTGGTCGGTTGTGGAGTGTAGCTGTTGATGCGTATTGGCGGCAGTGTGCTGTGTGGTGCGGGTACTGTGGCGCGTGTTAGCGTGTATGGTGCGGTATGTGGCGGAGTGTAGCTGTGTGTGCGGTATGTGCGGAATGTGCTGGTGGGTGCGGTATGTGGGAGTGGTAGCTGTGTTGGGGGTATGTGGCGGCAGTTAGTGTGTGGTGGGTATGTTGGGGCATGTGCTGGTGTTGCGGTAGTGGGGAGTGCTGTGTGTGGTGCGGTAAGTGGCGGCGGTAGTGTGTGGTGGCGGTTGTGGGGCAGTGGTAAGCTGTGTGGTGCGGTATGTGGGGATTTAGCTTGTGTGGATGCGGTATGTGGCGGCAGTGTAGCTGTGTGGTGCGGTATGTGGTGGCAGTGTAGCTGTGTGGTGCGGTATGTGGCGGCAGTGTAGCTGTGTGGTGCTGTATCTGTCACAAGTTAGTCAGTAGCTGTATGTTGCTGTGTGTAGCGACAGTGTACGCCGCTCGGTCGGTCGGTGTTATTGTGCTCGGTGTGCCGCCCCCGTCCCGTCCCCGCCCTGCAGTAACGGCCGTCTGTTTCGGCCGCTATCTCAGGCGCACAGCCGACGTCCGCTCCGTGGGCTACTCAGAGCTCTTCAGCCTGTCGCGCGACAACGTTCTCAGCGCCATGAGAGACTACCCGGAGGCGCAGGTCAGTCAGCTGAGGTCAGCCGAGCTCAGCCGAGCTCACACAGACCTAGTACCTAGCAACTGAGGTAGGCCGAGGCAAGATTACTTTACTTGATGGCCGAGGTACAGGCCAGTACCTAACAGACGAGGTACAGGTCAGTAGTTAATTACCCAGCAGGAGAGGTACAGGTCAGTACCCGGCAGAGGAGATACAGGCTAGCAACCAGCAGAGGTGGTACATTTCAGAACCTTCATTGGTGCACTTTTTACAACCACTTCATAACAAGTCACTTTAGTGCGATGACGTTCAGTGATGTTTGACATTGTTTAGCGGTGTAATGTCTGGATGTTTCTGTGCATAGGCGGATCCAGAAAGTGTGATTTTGACAGTTTGGGGGGGGGGGCAAATCCCAAAAATTATCGCATAATTCTGACACTCTCAGGATTTGTTGCTTATTGTTATAATACTGATTTAAAACACTTTTCTAGTAGTGTTAGTTTGTACGACAAAACTCAGGAAATGTGTAAAATTTGCGCCGATTTTGGGTGGTTTGGGGGCTGGCTTATGGCTTGGATCGCCTTGTTTCTGTGTTGTGGTTGTGCTGTGTGTGTGTGTGGTGCTGCGTGCGTGGTGCGTGCGTGTTTGGTGGTGCGTGCGTGCGTGCGTCGTGCGTGGGTGCGTGCGTGCGTGGCTGCGTGCGTGTTGTTGGTGTGTGTGTGTGTGTGTGTGTGTGTGTGTGTGTGTTGTGTGTGTTTGTGTGGTAGTGTATGGTGCTGTCTGGTTGTGTAATATATATAAGTTAGGTGAATGTTGGTAGGATGGTGATGTTCTGGTAGTTGTATGGTGATGTTGAGTAGTGGTATGGTATGTGTCTGGAGTGTTGGTGATTTGGTGTTGGTGATGCTTCTGGTAGTGTATGGTGATGTTGGTAGTGTATGGTGATGTCGGTAGTGTATGGTGTTTGGTAGTGTATGGTAGTTGGTAGTGTATGGTGATGTCTGGTAGTGTATGGTGATGTCTGGTAGTGTATGGTGATGTCTGGTAGTGTATGGTGATGTCTGCTGGAGCCGTATCGTAGTGCCTGATGGTATCACATAGTGTCCCGAATGCCTGGTAAGATGCTCGCTGTGGTGTGTTGTTGAGTCGCTGCTTATATGCAATCAGCCCACGATCCCGAGACAGAGCCAGCCGGCTGGTGAAGCCCATCCAATAGGACGGTGAGTGCTCTGCGGACATCAGCTGCAAGCCAAACCAAACCGATCACAGCAGCGATGGCGCGTCTTCCGGCGGGCCTGCAGGCCGTCAGCGGCGCCGCTGGCTGCAGATGCGCCGCGATATACAACCTCTTCAGATAATGGAATGAAAATGACTGGCTTTGCTACTCGATAGAATAGCCACTGATTCGATGCGATGCATGTGAACGCCCAAACCAAAGGGTATGTGGAGGATAATTCTGGTCTGAACAAATGTGATTGAGGCCATTTAGCTAGAGTCTCTATGAGAGGGAAAATGTCCATATTGCGTGATGTTCAGAAGCGTAATCTTTTCGATTGTATGGACCTTGAGAACAGGCGATTGAGAAGGCTTGTTGACAGGGTGACGAACTTTCGTAATAGGTCCAAAGCCAAACGACTTTTTTGATTTTTTTTTATCAAAACCAAAATTGTAAAACTTAAAAAACGGAATATATGTTAGAGAACCACTTATGGACAATACCCAAACCCAATTTCAAAACAATACCTGTATCGCTGACTCTTTTATGGCTCCCTTCGTGGGTTATTCCACGAGAAATCGGACACAGGGTGACACCCTCGTCGATTTTGATCAAATCTGGTAGGTAGATGTGGTAATCCGGGAACCTGAAACGAGCTGCTAACTAGAGTTTCGACCATGTGTGCCTTTTGCTTGCTGGCACGCTGGATCAAGCCAAGTCCAGCGACGCCACTCCAAATGTCAATGACTGGCAGTTGGCCAGCACGTTTTTAAAAAAAAAAAATTAATATTATTTTTTTATTTTAGTCTTGCTATGGTAACATGCTAGCTTTTAACAAATGATTGGTTTTTGATGCAATTTATGAAAAATAAGGTTAGACTATTCAATGCAGCAAGCCGTGCAAGAGATCTTAGTTTTCAAGTGCAAACAATAGCCATGGGGCTCGGCCAGACATGGGATAGGCCATTAGAACTCTGCTGTACGTATTACGGCATAGTATGTGGTTAAGGAGATATTGTCTAAACTTTTTTGGAAAGTATGGTGAGATCAACCTTTGGAGCTCTAATGTAAGAGGTGCAATTGAGGTCAGATTTGGGTGGGAGTATAAAGTCACTGGTGACCTTTGCGTATGTCTTGAACACACACCGAAACGCACTAGATACAACATCGATACTATACGGGCCCATTTGCTCTGAAGATGACCATGCAGAACCATGATCAAAGCTCCTGTATACCATGGTTTAAGTTATGATGTTTGCCTTCTTCAGATAGAAGTCCTCAAAAATGAATTTAATAAGAAGGGCGGACATGGGAAAGTTGCGAGTGTAGTAGTGCTTGTGTTCGATGCAAATATTGTTGATATGTAAACGTTTGATTCGAATTGTGTGCGAGTCTATTATGATTGGTGATGTATATGACATGTACAACGTGTATGAGTGTAAGTGCAAGTGTTTTGTTTGTTTATATATCACCGATAGCCCCTCCCCTGTGGTTGGTTGGGCGAATAATAATAATAATAATCAAAGGTCCCAGGCCATGGTGAGTGAAAATTCGAAATTTCCAGAGGATGTGGCAAATTGTTCAAAAATAGAGTGCTAAAATGTCATCGCAGTCGGCTACGCGAGTTATTCCCGAAAAAAAAAACTGAAGAGAGATGGCGTCCCCACCCCCACCCACCCTGCACTGCACTGGCAAGGGTTAACCTGGACTCGGGCTATTGTTTGGACATTTCCACAGAGGATCTGTAATACGCCGGGCACAAAAACGGCAGTTTTCCGTGACGTCGTTGTTCTCATATCTGTACTTAAACACCCGGGGATATTCAAGCACGGTGGGTTAAGCAAGAAGGCTATTTTGCTGAAAAATACCCGAAGTTCACGTTATTAAATATGTTTATGCTGTCCTTACTACTCAGGACGAGTTTTCACTTAGCGGTCGCAATATGAACACTCTCTTCCACCGAACAAAGCTGTCGGGGCGTTATCTACATGCAGTGCACAAAGATGATACCTGATGATGGTAGAAGCTTTGAGTCATAGGCGTAGGTCATGCTCCCATATTGCATACCACTGTGACATGTAATACCAGGTCGGATATTACACTGGACCTGGACGTCAGCTGATCTGTTGCCAGTGACATCGCACAATGTTGGCCTATATTACCCAGCCCGTAAATGATCAGGTATGACTTGTGACAACTACAAATCCGACTACTGAACTGTGTGGCTTTCAGATTCATTGCCTTGTACCAGAAAATGCACTTTTATTGTACTGTAAGGCTTATTTACTGATCGTATATTAAGTTTACTATTGTTCGGCAGTATTACCGACCTTGTTCAATTTCCATCAGGATATGATACAATCGGTCCAAACTGATGATCTCTTCAACATTGTTTGAAGACAGGAGGGTTTTGATCCGACACTGCAGCGTCTTCACTGTGGTTGCAGGAGATCCTTCAGACGCTGGGTCGACGTCGTCTGCTCGAGGCTCGGAGGGCCTCCAGCGGTCGGACGGCCCCCAACAACGTGTTTTCGGCGGCCTACCCGGCAGCGGCGCCGCCGGAGACGGAGAGGAGGCCGGCCGGTGACCCGAGGACTCGCCGGCGACCCGAGGTCATCAAACACGTCCTGCGCCGGGTCAAACGCATCGACAGGTCAGTCGCTCGCCACGGCTGGCGGCGAGCCAGTCTTCTGAGAGGCAGTCGGGAAATGAGCACCAGTCACCAGTGAATGAGCTCTGCGGTCATTTAAGGCTCTGCGGTCATCCAACGAACATATAGCTCATTCAGAGACACCTTGTGTTAAATGACGTCGTTAAATGCAATGGACTAGTTGCAGACTGCTGTGGTGAATATTTGCCAAACAATACAAAATGTGCTGATAAACGTGATTTATAAAGTGAGATATTTGTATGTAAATGTTAATAATTTATCAAGCACGTGATGTTGTAACGACAGATGGCAATAGTGAATCGACGGCGACCACAAGGCAGGGCGTTTCCTTTCTTTTTCTGTGGGAAATTAAAATACAAGGTTAAGCGTTTTGCTGATTTATTGCTCACAAAACTGCTTTGAACTTTGTGAATATTTAAGCTGTATATATTCAAAACATAAACCGTCATCCTACTATCTTCTAACAGTCCACAGGCGCAGATCCAGGATTTCTGTCAGGGGGTGGGGGCGCAATACAAAAAGTTGCGCCCTCTGGGCGCCCTACGGGGGCGCCATAGGCAAGACCCGGCTCAGGGGGAGGTGGGGGGGGGGGGGGGCCCAAAGCGCCCTGGATTGCGCCTGGTACATCTTCAAGGAGGCTCCGTTTCGACTGAGGAGCAGCTTGGCTGCTCTGACCTGCGCCTCAGACACAACCACTGTTTAACGGGCAGTATGTCGGCGGGAATGGCCCTCACTGCAACTCCCCACGGCTCCTCATTAGCTGCTTCCTGTCTGGAGATTCTTCTTGAAGACCTGTAACTCCACTCAGAAATTTCCACAAGAAGAAGACAATAGGGTTCAGATCCAGAGACTGAAACACTGCCAAAGAAACTGCTAAGTGCAAAATGCGACCATGCCCTCAATGCTCTTCTGAAATAGTTTCTGTCGCGTCCAGACCTTGTATGGATGGTGTACTGTCTTGCGGTATATTAACCACTAAAGATCCGTTTGGGCTGTAGCGATAGAACAAATAGAACAAACGAACCAGCACTCAGAGCGGCGAGCCGCCCGCTGCGCAACCGAGTCCCCACAAAGGATGGCGTGACCGCGCCCGGTCACCCCACACGTGGTGATATCCCTGGAACCTCACGCCAGGTGGCAGCAGCTCGCTGCCGCGCTCCAACCTACAGATGGATTCTACATTACCACTAGGATCCGTTTGGGCTGTAGCGATACATGAAAATGCCTTTTGAACTTCAGTTAAGATGATTGGTTTAGTTTTAATGTATAATTTTACAACGTTAGATTTAAGCTTGTCTCTGTAAAGTCGCGTGGCTACAAAGGAAATGACACCTGGACCTGATTAAATTCTTCGTTTCCCGTGGTCTAATTTGCGTGCGGTAAGTGTGCTGTTTATTTTTCTGATAAACTTCCTTATTAAAAGAAGTGTGTCACCCAAGCTGCTCAAGACTATTAAGTAACTTGATCGCCATTCGCCTGAGATATTGCAATCTGACGTCACGTCTCACGACCAATCAGAGTAGATAACTATAAATTTCGTTAATATGCCTACTGAAATATTATAAATACTGACAGGTCGGAGGAATTGATAACAAAGTAACACTCAAGGGACAATACTTTTTATTAATTCCTTCTCATCAAGTACATTAAAATAGTGGGTTAGATAACCTGCAACTAGTCCATTGTATCGGGTAAAGGGCACACGCGAGGCGATATATACAGGCACACGGAGATCGGCTCCGTCCAGTGCTGGCGATCGGCACAGCAACGGAGCGATCAGCAGCAGAACCAACGAGAACGCCATTTCCTTGATGGACACCATTGGCACTGATGGTGGTAGTTCGCAGTAAATGTATCTAAATTTGGTTCAAATGGAGCTAGCCAGCTGAGCATCAGTGATACATTTCCAGGGCTTTCTTTAGCCCGACTAACTCGTCCTTGTTTTAACGTTTGATACTCAACTGCAGTAACATATTGTAGCACACTGATTAAATGACGTCACTGCAAAGTGCGCCGTGGGCGCCGTGGACCACACTGCACACACTGCAGAGTGGCGAATTTTCCGATTTAGCGCGCATAAATTCACGGTAAATTTTTAATATAAATTTACGGTACCCAAAACGTACCCTGGTGTACTTTTTTGCACTGAAAGCGAGTTTTACGTTTACAATTTTCCTAAGCAATGATAATTTTGAGAACTCGTAGCATTTTATGTTTTTGGAAGCATAGGCCATATGAGACTAAAATTATCCCTTCCGCATAAATTCACCGGGGTCGCTCACGACACCCGAAATGTGTCTTGGGTACTTTTGAGGGCTAAAAGCAAATGTTAAGTCAGCAATCACATCTTAATTACAATTTCAATTACAATTATAAATTACAATAATTACAATTACAAAACAACTTTTTGCGTTAAACCATTACTTATGGTAGAAATCATGGTGGCAGTTGCAAAGCAATGCATTGCTTTGGTCCCAAATATGGCGCTATCGGCACCATCTTGTATGCATTTCATTTTCTCCAAATTTGCCATTACTGTCGTCTATAGCGAGTGAGGTTGCGCAAGGTTGCAAGAGCAGCGCATTATATCCGAAGTAGCTAGAGATGCTTTTGTACGGCTGTATGGGTTTCATCTCTCTCTAGCGTTATATTCATTGTTGATTGTCGACTTCAAAATGCAAAACATATATAAAAATCCAACAAAATTTATGTGTGATATAAGAAGTCGACAAAACCGGACCTTCGTAATCCGGGACGATAATCCAGGAAGCCCTGAATACAAAACCGGACCTTCGTAATCCGGGACGATAATCCAGGAAGCCCTGAAATACATCCAATGAAGTCTCTGCTCGGTGTTTTCAAACTTGTTTGTGCTGACGGGTTCCGATTGTCTCGTATTTGACATGTTTTATAACATCACACATTCTGCCAGCTCACTGGCTCTGTGCTAAAGACGCCGCCCACTTTGACTGCACGTTTCAGTGTCATAAGGCTTTTAACCCTCGCTCGGGTATCACTGCGTGTCCGGGTAAGCAGGTGGTACCGACTCCCCCCCCCCTGTTGGCGTTTCACCCCAAACTGAGCTAGAGCTTCGATTACAAAACGAGTGTGTTGCTTGTGACGAGCGGAAGCCATTGACACCAAATTTTAAGGTCCCGGGTCAATAGGTGACCTCTGAGGTCATGTCAATGACCCAAATGTCACAAATCGCAAATGTGTGAAAATTGAATAATGATCGAGCCAAAATGATGAAGGAACATATTAATAAGCTTAATGCATGCCAAATTTGAAATCAGCGTCACAAACCGATCTTAAAACGGCCAAATTCCCAAAAGGTCATGTCAGGTCATCTGAGATCAGTGGCCTTGGTTGACCTTTGGAAGCGTGTGACCCCAGTGGAGCATATTATCGTGTACAATGGATCCCAGAATTGAAATCAGTGTCACAAACTGAACTAGAAACGGACAGAAGACGAAAAAAGACATCTGAGGTCATTGTAGGTCAGTAACCTCTGTTGACCTCAGAAAAGGTCAGTACAATTCACAATCTCAGCGGAAGCCACAACTGTCACCTATAAACATTTTTATCAGTCACCCTCGTGCTCGCAAACAGGCTGGGTGTGTATCGGTACTGTATTCGTATATGTACATACGTAACGCACACTCAGCATTTTTGGTGAGGTGCAGACACCCGATCGAATCACATGATACACCGAATACAGTCCAATTATTTTGAGGTACACGCGATTTTGACACAAAGCATGCTAGTAATGGATACAGACGCAAGGGTCTGGGCAGCTGGTTTTGGGTGTGACGAGCACGAGACGTCCGGCTGCGTCCGAGGTGAAAGCACACAATGGGCTAGCGAGCCCCGCCGGGCCGTAGGGTGCACGTGGTGTGACGTACGCCAGCTGTGGCCTTACATTCCACGCGACCTTTGCCTTGCGTCCCGAGGCTGCCGGATAAATTAAGGCTTCAGCGTAACTGGCCGCGGCCAGCCTGACTGATATTTATCAGTCACCCTCGTGTCGCAAACAGGCTGGGTGTGTTATCGGGACTATTCGCTATAATGTACATCCCACGTACCTTACACTCAGCATTTTGGTTGAAGTGCAACACCATACACCCCGACGCGAACCGCGTAGGGAGCGATATATATAATATTAGTATATATATATATATATATATATATAATATTATATAATATACTATATATATATATATATATAATATAGTATATAGTATTCACCGACAGGATAAATGGATACGTTTGAAGTATCCTTATTGTGGGAGCATTATTCTGAGTGAACTCCCGGCCGGGGGCCCCGGGGACCCCCGCCGTGTCGAGCGCACTCGAACACATGCCCTAATACACGAATGTAGCCATTACAAAATCCCGTTGGGAATTCAGCACATGGAGGGCACATTGTGCCGTCGTAGCATTTGCCTGAAGGCACGCGCGGCCGGGGGCCATGGAACCTCCGCCGTGTCGCGCGCGTTAAGCGCATGCCTAATAACTTGACTGGTGAGCAGACGGAGTACATGTGCGAGTGAACCCGCGGCCGGAGGCCCCGAGGACCTCCGCCGTGTCGAGCACTCAAACCCCGTCTTAATACAAATGACAACCATGCCAACACTGACTGAGAAATAGAAGCATGAAGAAACAACCTGTGCCGTGACATTGGACATTGGTCCAAACGAACTCGCGGCCGGGAGCCCCGACGACTCCCGCCGTGTCGAGCGCGCTCGCACGCAATGGCTAAGAGGGAAGTGCCATTAAACTGAGCTTTGCTCCGAGCGAACCCGCGGCCGTGGTCCATGCGGACCACGCCGTGTCGAGCGCGCTCGGACTGATTTACTCGAGAGGTAGTGAATCTCGACATGTCGAGGGAACGGCCAGTGCTCATAGCTATGTTATGCGCCACGACGTCGGAGGGCGGAGAGCAGGCGTCGTCGGCTCGGTTGCGATGGCGGCTGTCGCCAGGTTCGTCACCGGCGACGTCTATGGGGGCGGGAGCCACCTCACAAGACGAAGTCGGCCACTAGCGCCCATAGCCGGCTGTTTTCTTTTTTTCCGGTTCGCCCGGCTGATGCCAGCTGCGGGGTGCCTTGCAGGCACATCGTTGAGGTTCCGCATGGTGCGGTCAGCAGCCTGCGTTATCACGCGCCGCACTCCGTTCGGCCGTGTCCGTCGATGCATGGCGAACGGTGCCGAACCGACGGCGGGTCCGTCGCTCGCCCTTGGCGCGGTCACGTCTCGTCTCCCATGAAAAAAGAGGTGAAAGTGATGATTCAGCCTCTCTAGCATGCGTTATTGATGTGTTGTACACACAGTTCATGACGGACATTAAAAACGCTCGGGGTGGCACAGCATAGCAAGCCTTGAACCATCATTCCGACTCCAAGCGCTGTGCAATGCATAGGGACGAGGTTGGGACAACGTGTTGGTAAGTGGTCAAGTGTTCCAGGTCACAATTGAGGGGGCTGGAATTCTCACTGAGCCCGCCAGAGTGGTCTAAATTGCTTTGGCCCGTCTGTAATGGAAAGCCCGGACCAGTAGCAGCAACGCGCGCGGGCTGTAAACGCTTACGGACTTGGTGTATTGCCCCCGTGCCTCCGGATATCGTTCGTTCGCCATGAGGTCGACCTCTCCCATCACGCCCCTTTCTGTACGTCTCTTACCGGCCTGGCGCCATTGACGCGCACTGCCTCAAGTTAGCGAAAGTTACTCGTTCCCTCTGGGGAACAGGTAGCGGGTCCGCATTTGACCCCTGAGAACAAAAGCCATTATCTTCCTCACGCTTCTGACGGTTCGCTCGCATTTAATAATACCGCGGAGTATACAGCAGGGATTTATACCCTGGAACTGTTGAGGTGGACAAAAAAGTGTGCGAGTCAGACCTGAATTGTAGGGAGAGCTGCATTTCCACTGGCCGCAGTTGGAAAGATATCCTGCGTATGACAGCGCCCGGTCAAAAGCCACAGCAGTATGGCTACATGCGGCATGTTGGTACCCGCGCCAGAACCAAATGCGCACCAAAACGCCAAACTTATGTGCACGTCATTCTATATTCATATTAGTGGCCGTCTAATATGCGCAGATTGCGACCGTTCAACATGCGCAGATAGCGCCCGTTCACCAGGAGCAATAGGGCGTCTGCTCACGTGGCGCATAGAGCGCCCGTTCCAAGTGCGCAAAGATCAGAATGCGCAAGTAGCGTCGGTTCAAAATGCCATCCTGACGCAAGAGTTAACATGCGGTCCGCCTGGGGTGCTGAAAGAGTTCAAAGTATGCGCAACGGTCCTGCGCCAAAGAGTTTAAAATGACCGAATGCGTCAAGACGTTGTAAAATGCGCAACTAAGTAGGCCGCCAATAGAGTTTACAAATTGGTCCAACTGGGTCGGCACAAGAGTTTAAAATGCTCGTGCAACTTGTGCGCAAAAGAGTTCATAAGATGTGCAAAACCCAGCGCAAGCAGTGTCTGCAAAAATGCAGACAACTTGGTGCGCAAGAGTTCAAAGGGGATGGTCAACGGCGACAACAGTTCAAAATGCGCAACTGGCGCAACAGTTCAAAATGCTCAAATGGCGCAACAGTTCAAAATGCGCAAATATCACATGTGTTCAAAATGCGCATTGAAAATGCGCCAACGGCGCAGCTGCTCAAAGCGCGCCAACGGCGCAGCTGTTCCAAAACGCGCCAACGGCGCAGCTGTTCCAAAACGCGCCAACGGCGCAGCTATTCAAAGCGCGCCATTGGCGCAGCTGTTCAAAGCGCGCCAACGGCGCAGCTGTTCAAAGCGCTCCATCGGCGCAGCCGTTCAAAGCGCGCCAACGGCGCAGCCGTTCACAGCGCGCCAACGGCGCAGCTGTCCAAAACGCGCCAACGGCGCAGCNCATATAGATAGATGTACATAGATGTACATATATTCTTTCTTGGCACGACATGACAGTATGAATACAAGTGCAATTGGCGCATAAACGCAAAAAAGCGTTCTTGTAGACACGCGCCGTTTGCTCGTTCACGTGATACATCTCATGAAGTTGCACGTACATGTAGAAGCCACGTTCACACATTTTAACACATACTCAGTGCGAACGCCTTACTATCGCCATTAGAAAACCAAAAAAACAATGCCGTCTGCAGGATTTTTCACTCTGATATTACTATTTCCACGAGATTTGCGCAAGGATGTCGGCCAGCAGAGAAAGCGAGCTAAAAAGAGCCGTTGGGAGCCTGTAGTACGGGCCATCCCCGACGACATGGAGTGCTGGCGGAGACGGGGGCAGAGCTGGCCCTCATCCAAAACGAGCCTATTCTCAACATGTCTGTAGAGGATATCAAGATCACATTATTATTCAATAATGTGAAATATATTAAAACGTTGTGTTTCGAATACGCACAACATCAATCTTCATGATTTTCTGAGCAGTTTGGTGTGAACTGTAAATCAAAGGAAAACGCTTCATCACTTATATTTTTCCAGGGAAACGCCGGAAAGCGCCATGTTTTTCTGGTGGCCGGTAGTTCACTATCGCCAGCTGACGTCACAATAGTAAGTGGTTTATAAATTACATTTTTACACAGGCTCACACACATCTTACGAAATATGATTTGTATGCAATATGGTGTATCATGTTCATCAACATTTTTTCTTATTGTTTCGCAAATTTTCGCCAAACGACCTGCAAGTTGCAACTAATCTATTATGACATTACCGTCAGCTTGCCTCTCGTATAGTATACTGACACGATTTGGTGCAAAGGCTTTTGCAATACACGTTACGACTTCAATAGCTACTGCTTTCCTTTCAAACCAGCAAACCAATGAATTGCTGTTCACATCAATCATGTTGATTTTCAACAATAATAGATGTTGAATAACTAGGTTCTGTTTCTGAGTCATTCAAGACAATATCGGATCATAAAATATACGCAATGTTAATAGACGAGCATTGGGACGGTAAGAGCTTTAATAGCCATGAAACAATTAGAAAGAACGAATAATCTCGCTAACAGCTTATTTTATTTGAATAGCAGATGATGCGTTATATCACGGTGAATACGGCTCGCAAAATGCCCTTATGTTTTGTATTGTTTTGCTAATATGGCATTAATGTCATACTACAGAAAATCCAGCAGATTAGTGGACTTGATCATGAGCGGAGCTAAGCTATTTAGTAGAACTTACTTGGTGGTTCAAATCCATCTCTCGGACTGCCATCTGTAAAGATACGCCAAATCATTAACAGCACGAACGGGTTGACAAATCAGAGAGTGGATGGAAGTTAGACCGTTGATGATAACTCTTCATTCAAAATATCAGGAGAAAGAGGTATCGAGGCGACAAAATAGCGACATGCACACAGGTCATAGAGGAGAACTCACTTTTCAGAGTTCAGCTACCTTATCACTAAATCAAACAACTGAAAATGGCGAATTAATCCGCGCCGTGTCAGTTGCGGGGGGTCGGATTTTACGAGAGTGGGGGGAGACGACCACGCGCAGCACGTTTTTAGCACAGCTGTTCTCACAAAATACAAACACGCACACCGGGTCAGGTCAATGTCTTGACTTTACCATTGTTAGTTAATGGGAAACTGTGCAAATACTTCTTTGTAGATAATAAGCATTAGAACAGACAAATTATTACAAGGACATGTTTTATTGCTCGTTCTGGATTAATCAAGACCAATTTTATTCAGCGAACCCTACATGGTCACTGGTCAGTTAAGGCCATCTGAGTACAAATGCACCTTTTCGACAAAAACTGTTGATATTGCTATTTTCATATCTTGATAGATATAGAGACATGATACCGAAGCAATTGTGTTGTCTCATCGAGACGTGTCATGCATTGTCAAGCATGACATACCTTGGTCATACATGACCTTGACCTGAGGTCGAGTTTTGAATTTGGCTTACCCCGGTCGTCTTGGAGATGTGTTTCGATATTTCCTCCAAAGACGAGCACGAAGGCGCTATCTTATTGTCTTTTGTCATGGGTAAAAAGTTATCAGCGACAAACTTGACAAAAAAGCCGGTGTGACCTTTAGCGACCTATAACGAGTCCAAGCTATTGAAGCGATCTATACAAATGGACGATACTTAAGCGAATGCATTTTTAGGAGGTTCCGATTGCTTGATTCTGATTGATTCTACCGCTCATAGTTTCCGTGATATTTTAGAAACTCTGGGGCAGACTTAAAAGTTGACAAAATTGACCTTTGTTGATTCCTCGTGATATTATGCTTAACCCGAGCCAAAACATAAACACATCTATATAGTTTCTACATGAACTTTGACGAGCTCTCAAATAGTAGAGCTACCATTTGAAACCAAAGATAGGTAAGACCAGGTTTAGGTAAGACCATGTATGGCCAGGTTTTTGCCTATCAAACATAATAATACATGCACAATTTCCCAGTAATCGATGCTTTGGCAAAACAAAACAACCAAATCAGGCCAAATCAGTACCGATCGATGCCTTCTTGACATCTACTTTGGCAAAGGCACATTAAAAATGACGACAAATCAATACTTGTACACTTATTTAACCCGCGCACTGCAGGGGGTTCGCGCCGAACACGAACTGCAGGGGGGTGATTTCCGCCCCCCGTGAGATCTCCAAAATTACGCAACGGTAGCGAACAATCCGGAAACGGCATTAGATAGCTCGTAGGCAAGCTCTATCAGAACATATTTCAGTCTTTCTTGGATCAGGTCACAATGAGTCACCAGTGGTCACCCAAAACAAAACATAAAAAAAAAAAAAAAATAAAAAAAAAAAACAAAAAAAAAAAAAAAAAAAAAGGTCAGATTTTCGGTTTTAGGACTCTGTTTAGTACTCTTTTCCGAAACCCCCGGATTAACTCGGAAACTATGATAGCTAGGAGCAAACGATTTGAGAGGCAATCGTAGCTATTGAAATTCAATGGTTCGCATTCAGTCGCTTCAAAATTGGAGCTCAGATTCCAATTATTTTAGGCTCCTGAGGTCATGGAAAGGTCAACATACTGTTTTTAGCCAAAACAGTTTTTTCGTTAATAGCATGTCACCTAAGAAAGATAGGGAAACATTTTGACGCCATCGTATTTATCTCATTAAATGCACTTTGAAAAAATATACGGTGACCTGGTAAGGTCACCTTTTTAAATTTTACCGGCAGGTCAAGGTCATTTTGGTGACCCAGGTAGGTCATGATGCATATGGGAAACGCGGCCAGACAAGGACGAAACACATTGGTGTCAACTAACGTCTCTATCTCTTTTTCTATCAAGAGTTTATTAGCAAAATAAGTGATTACCTCAGATGACCTCAGATGACCTTGTAGAAAATCACTAAGCAACAATTCGCACTTTGATCAATTTAGAATGAGCTAAAAATACATGATTCTGAAAGAATTAGCTTGATCCAATGCATTTTTCGAAAGGGAAGCATTTGGTATTTCCCATTCACTTTAAGGGGAGGTCATGGAAATTGACCTGAACCTTTGGTCCCACCGAATAACGAAAAATCCGCAAGGATAAACTGAATTGTAGGTATGCTATTCTTAATGAAAAATCCTGCAGAGTGCAAAACTTTCGAAAAAAGACTGTTGAGCTGCCCCACTGCGACCGCCCCCCTCTGGCTTTGGCACGGAAACCCGCCAAACATTTTGAAGCTGAGGTCTCATTGACTGACTTGTGACCCTCACCTGAGATGGACCTCTAAGTTCAAACTTTCAAAGTGGGGGTAATTGGCCCAAACAGGTTTGTACGACGAAATTGCGGAGCTGGCGCGCCGCCGTTTTTTCGCTACTCCTGAAAAAAACCTGAGGGGGGGCGGGAAATCCACCCCCGCCCTCAGTGCGCGGGTTAAATGTAATGTTTCACTTCTCTGTGAAAGTTGTCCAATGATACGCCGCTTGTGGTGCAAAATATGAAGTAATTGCTGCCGAACACGCTTCTGACATTTGTTATCACAAACAGTGCTCAATTTCATGAAAACTAGTTTTAGTATTTGGTCTGATGGACGTCATATAAGGAATTTTGAGAAATAGAGAAAACCCTTTACGCTGCATATGTATGACTATTGTAGGCTAATGCAATAACCAAGATGTAAAACAAGTTACTTTTCTTCAACTTTTGACAAGAGGAGATTGACGACATCGGCATTTAAGCGGCTATTTCAAAATACACTAGGGGCTTATTTTGTTACAGAGGCGGCATCCATGACAGATCGACCAAAAATTACGCGAAATAACACATAACATCTCCAATTTCGATAAACTTTCCTTATAGGGTTATCTGTGTCGGCTGAATAACAGCTAGTGAAATTTTCAGCCTCACCCGTCCAATAGTTTTGGAGTAATAGCCTGAGGCAATTCTTCGAATTCGTACAAAGCTCTTATTTTCATCAGCGAATATCTCCCATATAGGTGAATCGAATTATATAAAGTTTTAGAATTCGAATCTTCATGAGCAATATATTTATTAAATGTAACCATTTTTTGAAATTTCTAAAATTTTGAATTTAAGTCACGTGACCTTAGGTCAAGTCACGTGATTTCGAAAAGTGGCCACTAAAAAGTGCGATTTTGTATCGTTAAAAAAATACTTCAATCATTTTCTTTCGACAGTAAAAAATTGGAGAATAAGGACTTTTATCTCTAAATATTTATTTTATATATTTGAACATGATCATGTCTACAATAAAACATTATCGGCCGCACGTTTTGGTAATTAACTTTGCACTTAATGTGATAGATACCCAAATCAACGGCAATATGTTTCTTTAATCGACTTCTTGACTTTTTTTGCTGTGAAATTTTCAGCCTCACCCGTCCACATTAGTTTTGAAAATAAGCCTGAGGCAATTTATTCGAAGTCGTACAAAAACTCCAATTTCTATCAGCGAATATCTCCATAATACCTAGGTGACCGAATTCATATACAAATTTGAATTATAATCTTCATTGAGCAATATATTTATGACATATAATCATTTTTTAAATTTATAAAATTTTGCATTTTTGGTCACGTGACCTTAGGTCAAGTACTTATTTTGAAATGTGAGCATTGCAAAGTTTACATGTTTATTAGTTAACATACTTAAATAACACTTTCCTTCGACAATAAAAAATGAAATATACTTTTTCTCTAAATATTTTATTTATATATTTACTATGATTTTATTGTCTGCCAAGAAGAATATTTAATCGCCAGCACGTTTTTGGTAATAACTTCGCACATAATAGTGCTAGATACCCCAAATCAACGGCATTATGTTTCTTTAATCGACTTTTCTTGACTTTTTTTGCTGTGAAATTTTCAGTCTCACCCGTCCAATGGTTTTGGAGGAATAGCCTGAGGCAATTCTTCGAAGTCATACAAAACTCTGATTTTCATCAGCGAATATCTCCCATATAGGTAGACTGAATCATATAAAAATTTAGAGCTAGAATCTTTAGCAATTAATTTATGAAATATAGTATTTTTTAAATTTCTAAAATTTTGAATTTTGGTCACGTGACCTTAGGTCAAGTCACGTGATTTCGAAATGTGGCCAATAAAAAGTGACGATTTTTATACGTTACAAAATACTTAAATATATTTTTTTCGACAGTAAAAAAATTAGAGATAAACTTTTTCTCTAAATATTGTATTTATATATTTGAACATGATCATGTCTACAATACAAATAATTATCGCCAGCACGTTTTTGGTAATAACTTTGCACCTAATAGTAAAATGATTATGTCATAACTATATTGCTCATGAAGATTCTAATTCTAAATTTGATATGATTCGGTCTACCTAAATAGAAGATATTCGCTGATGAAAATTAAAGTTTTTACGACTTCGAAGAATTGCGTCAGGCTATTCCTCCAAAACTATTGGACGGGTGAGGCTGAAAATTTAACAGCAAAAAAGTCAAGAAAGTCGATCAAAGAAACATAATGCATTTATTTGGGGTATTAGGTGTTAAGTTATTACCAAAAACATGCTAGCGGTAATTATTTTTCTTGTAGACATGATCATGTTCAAATATATAAATAAAATATTTAGAGAAAACGCCTATCTCCAATTTTTTTCTGTCGAAGTTAAATGTATTAACGTATTTTGTGACGTACAAAAAATCGTCACTTTTTAGTGGCCACATTTCTAAATCACGTTACTTGACCTAAGGTCACGTGACAAAAATGCAAAATTTTAGAATTTTTCAAAAATGATTATATGTCATAAATATATTGCTCATGAAGATTCTAATTCTACATTTTGATATGATTCGGTATACGTATATGGGAGATATTCGCTGATGAAAATTCGAGTTTTGTACGACTTCGAAGAATTGCCTCAGGCTATTCCTTGAAAACTATTGGACGGGTGAAGCTGAACATTTAACAGCAAAAAAAATCAAGAAAGTCGATTAAAGAAACATAGTACCGTTGATTTAGGGTATCTAGCACTATTAGGTGCAAAGTTTTTACTAAAAACGTGCTGGAGATAATTATTTTTATTGTAGACATAATTATGTTCAAATATATAAATACAATATATAGAGAAAAAGCCTATCTCCAATTTTTTTACTGTCGAAGACAAATGTATTGAAGTATTTTTTACGCATAAAAAATCGTCACTTTTTAGTGGCCACATTTCGAAATCACGTGACTTGACCTAAGGTCACGTGACCAAAATGCAAAATTTTTAGAAATCTACAAAAAATGATTAATAAGTCATAGATATATTGCTCCATGAAAGATTTATTCT
Organism: Semibalanus balanoides; assembly: GCA_014673585.1. Lineage (NCBI taxonomy): Eukaryota > Metazoa > Arthropoda > Thecostraca > Balanomorpha > Balanidae > Semibalanus > Semibalanus balanoides. Next base: position 613,185 of record VOPJ01010545.1, on the reverse strand, counting down.
AAATTTTTAATATGATTCGGGTCTACCTATATGGGAGATATTCGCTGATGAAAATTAGAGTTTTGTGCGACTTCGAAGAATTGCGTCAGGCTATTCCTCCAAAACTATTGAACGGGTGAGGCTGAAAATTTTACAGCGAAAAAGTCAAGAAAGTCGATTAAAGAAACATAGTGCCGTTGATTTGGGGTATCTACACTGGCGGATCCAGAAAGTGTGATTTTGACAGTTTGGGGGGGGGCAAATCCCAAAAATTATTGCATAATTCTGAAAACTCATCGGATTTTCGCTTTGCTTATGTGTTCAATAACTGCTTTAAAACAAACTTTCTCTAGTAACAGTTGCTTATTTTTACGACAAACTCAGGAAATGTGTCAAATTTGCGCCGATTTTGGGTGGTTATGGGGGGGGCCATGGCCCCTTTGCCCCCCCTGGACCGCCCTTGGGTTCTAGCACTATTAAGGTGCAAAGTTTTTACCAAAAACGTGCTGGCGATAATTATTTTTATTGTAGACATGATCATGTTTAAATATATAAATAGAATATTTAGAGAAAAAGTATGTCTCCAATTTTGTTTACTATCAAAGGCATATGTATTGAAGTATTTTTAGCTTATACAAAAATGCCACTTTTTAGTGGCCACATTTTTAAATCACGTGACTTGACCTGAGGTCACATGATCAAAATGCAAAAATCTTGAAATTCTAAAAAATAATATATTTCATAATTATATGGATCATTAACATTATAATGCTAAATTTGTATATGATTCGGATTATTTAAATGGGAGATATATTCGCCGATAAAAAACAGAGTTTTTTAAGACTTGGAAAAATTGCCTCAGGCTATTCCTTCGAAAAAACCACTCAACGGATGAGGCTGAAAATGTCACAGCGTTAATCTGCGACCCAAGATAACCCCTACAACGTAATTGCATTAGAATCTGAGATGTAGGGTGTTATGGCTTGGTCGATCTGTCATGGAATGCCCCAGATGTAAAAAACAAATTCAAATTTACTTTCGATTGGACTTCTGTGGGTGTTTTAACTTCTACACTACTTAATTTCAATGCGAAATCCAGCAAAATGGCATCTCACTCAAAATATAATCGTTAATGTGAAACATTCCCTTTAAGAAACACATCCTCCCTCTTAGCGGAAAATCGGGCCCAATGTCGAACAATTCTGCCGTTCACCATTTTCGTTTGATGCTTTCGTCATTCCTCTCGTTTCTATTCGTCCATCGTCCGATTCATATCGTCACAAGCAGCACGCTCGTTCTTTAATCGAAGCTCTAGCTCAATTAGGGGCGAAACGCCAAAGGGGGTCATACCCCTACCCGGACATGCAGTGATCTTCTTGCCCTACCCGGGCGAGGGTTAACACGCCTTGTTCATTTATGTGCAATATACATACATAGATGCGTCTTAACCATTGGCCCAGTGGGATTCTTCTTCGCCTTGGTAGAGAGGGGGGTCAAAATGACCACAACCTACTCGAAAACTAAAAGGGTTAGCAAGATGGAAAATATTGAAAAGGGCTAGAAATAGAAGCGTTAGAAAGCTTTAACAAACACGGATATTTGAAGTTTCGTCCGACATTTAAGTGTGCTAAGATCAACATTGAGGTCACCAGAGATCGTGGAAGCCGAAAGGTAATATTTTTACAAATACATATAGGACTATGCTCCAAAAATCCAAAATATCTCGGGAACTATGATGAGCTTGCAACAAACTGATATACACATACAAAGTTTCTTTAAAAAATCGTCATTAGTGTAACCAAATTTTAACTCATGTCAATAGGTTAGGCTCCAGAGGTCACAAAAGGTCACGATGAAATTCTCTTCCTAAAAACGTTTCGTGAATAACTTGTTATGTAATAAAGATAGTTAACGCATTAGTTGTAATATCATTGTGTTTGTTTCGTCAAGACATTTCGAAAGATATTGATGATCACTGTGTTAAATTCACTTTACAATTTTGTATCAGGTCAATGTCATTTGATAACCCATGTAGATCATGCTGCATATGGAGCGACGCGACTCGACGATAAAAACGCAGCAGTGACATTCTTACGTCTCTATCGTTGCTCTATCAAGAGTTATTGACAACAAAGTATTGGTGTTCTCAGATGACTTTAAAAAGGTCACTGAGCAGCAACTGCACTTGGGTCATCAATAATGATATAAAATATAATGATGCTGAGCGAATCGGCCCGCTATAATGCATATTCTCTAAAAAGATGCATTTTCTACATATTCCTATTGACACAATGGGAGGCAACGAAAGTGACCAGACCTTAGGTCACCGATGTCAAAAATGTGAAATATTTACATTGTAGATACAGACACACTGATTAATATCAGTAAGTTTAAAATCGTCGTTCGGTCAAACCCTGTGTCTTTGGAACGACCACAAACAGTGTTTAAAGCAAGACCACTTGACGTGAATGGCGAGCTGACCTGAAAGACCCGAGGTTAAAACTTAAAGGCAATATGAGTAATTAATGTCAGAACAGCTGTGCCAACGCCGCCGTTTCACCACTATTCCCTAAACAAACGTGCAGGGTAAAAAAAACTCCAGGGCGAGGGTTAAAATGCAACATTAAACTCGTCTGTATTCATCTCACGTAAATAGATGGTGTGTAAAATCAATATTCGCTAGATCGAATTCGATAGTTATCGGCCTTGGCAATAGCAGCAATATTGATCTGTAGCTTACGCTTGGCTGTGCAGTAGGCGTTGTCATCCACTTGAGAACGGCCAGCGTTTTTGCCCAGGTTGAGTTTCTTGAGACGTTCAAAGAACTCGGATAACGATATTTTGTTCTTTGTGCCTAGCAGGTGAACGGATTTGTCCACTACGTCTGGGAAATGGAGCGGAACATTAGAGACATTGAACAAAGTTGTAAAACAGAGCAGGATGGATAACTTTTGACCAATATATATATATATATATATATATATATATATATATATATATATATATATAGATATAATATATAATAGTATATATATATAGCCGACAGTAATTTTTCTCTCCTACAGGCTGGTGTTATTGTTTGAACGCGAAACGCAAGGTCAGTGGTAGGGGATCGTCACATTGTGCTGTGTGTGGGGATGGGGCTGTGACTCGTATATTGATTCTGCCGCAAAGGTGGGAGCTTGAGGTTTAGTTTGTTCACGAAGATAGAGTGGGTGAGCTCGCTCAAATGAACGCTGCCTGGTCTTGCCACAACACCATGCATGGCGGCCGTGACGGTCACTGCGGTCACCTTGACCGTGCAGGGTAGCTCTAGACGTCTGCCATCGAAAGCTATAAACATACAACATATGTATAGGGCCGTCAGTGGCGACTTTGTGCAGGGTGTGGGGAGAGCGATTTTTTAAGTCCGCAGAGGGGGCAGGGTGTGGGGAACTGCAGGTCTTACCTAGTCCACAGAGGGAGCTGGGTGATGGGGAACTGTGGGTCTTACCTAGTCCACAGAGGGAGCTGGGTGATGGGGAACTGCAGGTCTTACCTAGTCCACAGAGGGAGTGGGTGATGGGGAACTGCAGTCTTTACCTAGTCACAGAGGGTGCAGGGTATGGGGAACTGCAAGTCTTACTAGTCCACAGAGGAAGCCGGGTGTGGGAGACTGTAAGGTCTTACCTAGTCCACAGAGGGGCCGGTGATGGGAGCTGCGGGTCTTACCTAGTCACAGAGGGTACAGGGTGTGGGGAAAACTGTAGGTCTTACCCTAGTTCCACAGAGGGAGCCGGGTTGGGGACTGCAGGTCTTTACCTAGTCCACAGAGGGTACAGGGTTGTTGGGAACTGCAGGTCTTACCCTAGTCCACAGAGGGAGCGGTGTGGGGGATGTAAGGTCTTACCTAGTTCCACAAGAGGGAGCCGGGTGTGGGGGATTGCAGGTCTTACCTAGTCCACAGAGGGAGCCTGGGTGATGGGTAACTGCAGGTCTTACCTAGTCCACAGAGGAGTGCCAGGGTATTGGGGGATTGCAGGTCTTACCTAGTCCAAAGAGGGAGCTGGGTGATGGGAACTGCAGGTCTTACCTAGTTCACAGAGGAAGTCGGGTGTGGGGACTGCAGGTCTTACTAGTCACAAAGAGGGTGTGGGTGATGGGGAACTGCAGGTCTTAACCTAGTCCCCAGAGGGAGCCGGGTGATGGGGAACTGCAGGTCGTACCTAGTCCACAGAGAGAGCCGGGTGATGGGGGAACTGCGGGGTCTTACACTAAGTCCACAGAGGGAGCCGTGTGATTGGGAACTGCAGGTCTTACCTAGTGATGGGGAACTGCAGGTCTTACCTAGTCCACAGAGGGAGCCGGGTGATGGGGAACTGCAGGACTTACCGAGTCCACAGAGGGAGCTGGGTGTGGGGAACTGCAGTTATTACCTATTCCACAGAGGGAGCCGGGTGATGGGGAACTGCAGGACTTACCGAGTCCACAGAGGGAGCAGGGTGTGGGGGACTGCGGGTCTTACCTAGTCCACGGAGGGAGCCGGGTGATGGGGAACTGCAGGTCTTACCTAGTCCACAGAGGGAGCCGGGTGATGGGGAACTGCAGGTCTTACCTAGTCCACAGAGGGTAGCAGGGTGTGGGGAACTGTAGGTCTTAACCTAGTCCACAGAGGGAAGCCGGGTATGGGGGACTGCAGGTCTTACCTAGTCCACAGAGGGTAGCAGGGTGATGGGGAACTGCAGGTCTTACCTAGTCCCACAGAGGGAGCCCGGGGTGTGGGGGATTGTAGGTCTTTACCTAGTCCACAGAGGGAGCCGGGTGTGGGGGATTGCAGGTCTTACCTAGTCCACAAGAGGAAGCTTGGGTGATGGGGAAACTAGCAGGTGTCATACTATCCACAGAGGGTGCAAGGGTATTGGGATTGCAGGTCCTTACCTAGCCACAGAGGGAGCTGGGTGATGGGAACTGCAAGGTCTTACCTAGTTCACGAGGAAGTCCGGGTGTGGGGGACTTGCAGGTATTACCTAGTCCACAGAGGGTGCAGTGTATGGGGAACTGCAGGTCTTACCTAGTCCACAGAGGAAGCCGGGTGTGGGGGACTGTAGGTCTTACCTAGTCCACAGAGGGAGCCGGGTGATGGGGAACTGCGGGTCTTACCTAGTCCACAGAGGGTGCAGGGTAATTGGGGATTGCAAGGTCTTACCTAGTTCCACAGAGGGAGCTGGTGATGGGAACTGCAAGGTCTTACCTAGTTTCAACAGAGGGAAGTCGGGTGTTGGGGGACTGCAAGGTCTTTACCGTAGTCCACAGAGGGTGCTGGGTGATGGGAACTGCAGGTCTTATACCTAGTTCCACAAGGGGAGCTGGGTGATGGGAAAATGCAGGTCTTATCTGTACACAGAGGGAGCCGGGTGATGGAGAACTGCAGGTCTTACCTAGTCCACAGAGGGAGCCGGGTGTGGGGAACTGCAGGTCTTACCTAGTCCACAGGGGGAGCTGGGTGAGGGGAACTGCAGGTCTTACCTAGTCCACAGAGGGAGCCGGGTGCAGCGGAGATGGTCAGCTGGGTCTGCTGCTTGGGCTCGGCACGGTTCGGTGACCAGCGCAGGCTGACGGAGTTCTCCAGGCAGGGAGTCGCCTCATACTGCGCACCGTCGGGATCACCTCGCCCTCCACCACGTGTTAGACGAACGGACTTTGAAGCCGGTCGACATGGACGTCGTCACGGGGATATCGAAAGTGTCACCAGACCTGTCCCAGCCAGCGACGAGAAAAACAGTGGTGGTCAATAGGCCTGTTTACACCGCACTAAAATATATCGCGAAAAATTTTCCACAATCGCGGAGGCAATAATTTTGATCTCGTAGCATAGGCGCAGCAAACGAACACGCGAGAAGACACGCGTAAGAAAGTAGATCGGAAAACTGTAACCCAAAATCTAAGGGAAATTAACGGCCTAGAAAATGTACAAAGAATAATCCGTGGAAAATTTTCCGCGGAATATATTTAGTGCGTGTAAACAGCGCCTAATACAGCTACGGGTGAAGGTGAGGAACGCAACGCCTGATGGAAGAGCCACTGCAATGCTTTAAATGAAGTGCAGAGTGTTTTTACAAAGATAAATAAAATAGTCGTGAATGACAAGCTTTTGGAAGTCAGCCGCTTGGGGAGTTTTTGTTAAAAATGTGTCTTTGAAGTGAACAAAGCTGCTTGGGTGGTGCGTAGCACTATTCAATCAAAGCATAGGTAAAAAAACGAGAACACGATAATTTAAAATACAATTGTATACAGATATTGTGTAATTATATATAATATGTTTGTCTGTTACCGATGAACGGACCACATATGAAGTATCAAGACATGTGCCATGGACAAAAATAGGATCCAAGATCCACAAGATCACAGAACAAACTGATTTTCCAGGATCCAGGATCTACAGGTTCCAACGATTTTGTATCCTCTCCAGGATTAATCCATATACCCATAGGAACACCTTACAAAGAGACACCCATAGGATACCACGAAAATATAAATTTCCATGGATCCAAACCACAAGCATCCCATGACAAAACATGATCCCGCACGAATCAGGATCTAGCAAGCTCCTAAATCTTGGATCCTAGGGATACTGGAACCTGGACTTTTTAGGATCTTTGCACATGTCTGATCACCACATGTAAATATTACAACATTGAAATTGCGTGTTGGTGTTATAAAATTTAAAGCATGAAATATATGCATTCTCATATTTTAGCACAATAAAAGTCAAATATGCTTAACTATCGCACTACGGTCCAATACGCCTGAGTTTTAGTTTCCAAACTGTTTACACATGCGACCAAAGTCTTGCTGGCATTTTATTAGCTGATTAACAACAATTATACGTAAGCGTCACAATTTGATTTAAATTGGTTGGGGAGTTTATGGAGATTAAATGACGTTTAAGTGACGTCATGTTAGTGGAAAAATGATAAATATTGGAAGAATCGTATAAATTATAATTTTACAGCAAATTTCAAACAGAAAACGGCAAAGCTGTAAAATGACATTGTCTTTCACATGGGAATCTCAGATTTGGAAAACTTTGGGGTTTTGACCCAAAAAATGAAAATAAAGTATTTTTGTTAAGGAAAAACCACCCCAAAGTCAAAATTTTCAAAGATGTTAAAAACGGAATGTAAATATTTGAGAAAACTAAGTAGTGAAGATGGACAATACTGAAACAAAATGTTAAGCAATATCTCTAATTCTAACTGAGGATGGCTCCCTAAGTGTAAGAAGCTCATGGCGTCATTTTTTAATTTTATTTTATTTTCGACCAGATACAAACAACTTTTTATTGTTTCATTTCTGAGACAACACTGGTCTAGGAACACGTTTTTGTATTTACATAACCGAAGGAATTGCAACACGTCGAAAAACCCTATTCTTTAGAATTGGGTTTTTCACGTAGTGATTTATCAATGTATAATTCTGAGGTTTTCTGACAGAACAAAATCGCTGTTCTGGACGTGGTCGAGTTGAAGTCGTTCACTTGACCTGGAAGTTCACCCGTTGACCTAAAATCTAAAAAATTGTATTATTATATTTATCGCATGACAGGCAGCATGCTTGTGCTTACCGTGTTGTTCTGATTACCGCTTGTTCTTACCGCGTTGCTCTATGCTGCTGGGTTTGGAAGTTAACAGGGGGTGGTTTTAGGACCCTCGCGAGGGTCCACGGGGCCCCGTGGGGCGAAGGTGAGAAAAGGGCGAGGGTTTAACCCTCGCCCCATAGGGCGAGGGTTAAGCCCCAAGATCCCAGGTCTTGAATCCTAGGGATTCTGGATCCCGGATATTTTTTATTTGGGGGAGGGGGAGGGTCTTGGCACATGTCTGGTAGTACCTTGAGTAAGTATTATGCAGAACGGAGTGTCTCCGGGCTTCAAAACAAAAAGAAATAATTATAAACCAGACTTCTGATACTTATATGGGAAATTTCGTTTCTAATAAAAGTGACAATATTTCGGCCCTCGGCCGTTTTCAGGATATAACATCCTGCACCATATTAATTTAGCATCTAAGTATGAGCATAATCACTCAAAGAACGTTCATATCAACAAGAACACAAAATAAATGCATACATTGACACTCACAATTTTACCGAGCGGGCGCAAGGCGCCCGTTAGGTTTCTCGTCAACTTAGACAGATTTACATTCGACCCTGCCCGACACGGCCGTACGTAACGTTTCCGAAAGCTGATAACTTAACAACCACTGTCCCGATGGCGGTTGAGTTCTCACTATTCGATAGCTTTATGAAATCAATTTTACTAAAAGCAAAAAAATATGCACATGCAAGTTATAATTTAACTTAGTGTATCAAGTTACAATTCATAGTTTTCGTCGGCATGATTTGCGCCGGTGAAGCCTTCCATATTCAACAAATTTTCCTCGAAGCCTTTATTTATACGATAAAGCATGCAGTGTTCAGGACGTGCACTAAAATGACCAGATAGCCGACACTTGATGATTATTGTATTTTAGGTACTATAAGAATACCAGTAAGACGCCTTAAACGGCGAAAAGACGAGCGAGTCCGAATAAAATCCGCGCAATTTATCACCCGTCCAACGCAGGTTCGTCTTGTGCAAAGCATGCATTTAATTATTGTTCGGCTATGTGTTGTTTTGCCGTCGCCAATATAGATCACGAAACTAAATCGATCACTTTGAACTAAATCAGTTTTTGAAGCGTTATTTTAAATTTGCCAATTATAAGCTTCATGTTATTAGGCAAAAATTATATTTGGGTGGGTATTAGATGGATTTGATTGCGCTTTACAGCTGCCATCATTTTTATCGTCTAGCACCCTTTGGTTTTGAAGCTACGGCGGTTGTAATGATAGGAAATGTTATAGAATCGTCAATTAAAAATATTTACAGGGACAGATTTTAACAGCGAAATTAATGCATTAAAACCTCAATTTATTGCATACATTTTAGAGACGTAACATGGTCTACAGATGGTGTTTGTTTCATCGCTTCAGTCACCATAGGTTGCTGAGCACTGAATTTTAAATTGTGAAAGATGTATAAAGCTACTTAATTTTGCGTTTGTATAGCCAGTAACTTTGCACGTACAAGCGCCGCTTGATTCGACACATAGTACATACGCCGGCGGAATCGTTTCTCCTACGCATCTGTGTGACCGTGTCTTTTTTGCGACTTTTTGGTTGCCGAGATATAGGTCCGCGTATGCAACGATGGTTTTGCAGGTAATTTTCGTGGACGGAACAGGGTGCACTTCTGCGCACGTGCAGTGTACCCAGAGTTTTACCTGTGCAACATGGCCATGGTGTGCGTCTCCAGCCTGACACCAAATTTTAGTCCTTTATAGGTCCAGCCGTTTTCTCAGCTATAGCAGGATAATAACTTTCTGACACCCCCTGGACGCCGGCACGTGTCCACGCGCCGTGCTGACCCCTCAAATGAAAAAAAACATGTAATAATCATTAAATGTCATTGCATTGCGGGCTATCATATGGCGAAGACCGCTTGTCAATCGGATGCGCGGGTTTAAAAGATATAAAGCTTTCTGACAGCGTCGCGGTCTGGCCCGTTTCCGGGCCCGCCGGGTCGGCCTCTTATAATGTGAGAAAAATCCGATTAGTCAAAATGCAGCGACTCGCTGCGCTTCGCGCTCGCTCGTAATTGAGAAGCTTCGCCAATTATAATTAATCGCCTTCGGTAACGCTACGTGTTACAGCTTAGGAGCCTTTTTAACGGCAATAAATAAAGCATATCCGTCAAATAATAATACAAAATATAAAGTATTATGGAAACATCTCAGTATATCATGTTCTGCTTATCATGCACTCTTTGTACAGTTCGGATATAATAGTGCCGACACTTTCCGGAAGTTGGGGAACGTAGGATTTTGAATAAACTGTCTCCATGCTACGCTCAAAGCCGTAATCTTTAAAATCCGAAATATGACGGGGGACGCGTGCCTGTTGGGGGCGGGGCGGGGGGACGTGCCCTCCGCTTTCGACACCCATGGTCCAGTATCAGTAGGTACCCAAGATGCCTGGCAACATCACGGCATTCGGTGTCAGGCCCGAGGAGCTTTAGAAACAAGAGCACGAGACTCCGGTGTGCATGACATTTCAGGGAATATCTGCGAAGTGTCTGCCGTTGAATAAACGATCTACTCCGCAGACAACGTATGTAAGGCCGTTCAGCTGACGAGCAAAATGTAAAGTAAAGGAATCTTGGTGCAAAATGACCTTTCGTCTCAACAGATGTGCCGAAAGGTCAGAGGGGTCAGCAGACTCGGAATCACTGTTTGGGTGCCGCGGGAAAATGCGACATACACCTTGTCCAGCTACACGCTACAGACTATGTATAAACACTATAGCCGTCGAGACGAGGTTGCCAGGCCGTCCAGCTCTAAAATGTGCATTCCAATGCAATCGTATGATATTTACTGGAACTGTCTGCATTGCGACAAGGCCTTAGACAGTGCTCCCAAACGGGGGCATGACCCTCCATTTGGGGTAACGGAGCCATTCTGCGGGCGAGGTAAACGAAGGCCTGTGAAGTGAACCATTAAATGTTACGCTATATAGGATTAACTTAGATGGCAGCCCTCAACTAACAACACAACTTTTCGGTGTGCCTTTGTCGGCAACGAACAGTGAATTGTCAATGTCATGGATCGGTTGCACCATGCGCGTGCCCAATTAATTCTTCCAATTGTCCTGGGTGGGTTATGATTTTTTTTGTTACTTGCATTAGGTACGCGGTAGGCTTATGGGTTATGACATTTTTTTTTGTAATGTCGCTAAGCGTTATTTTATTTTTAACTTGAACAACCAGGTTAATATGTACAGTGGCGGATCAGGGGGGGGCCGTATGGGGCTGAAGGCCCCCTGCGAATAGAAAAGTGGCGCCCGGGCGCCGAAGGCGCCCGGGGCGCTTCGGTGCCGGTATGAATTGCAGGCGCCGAAGGCGACCTGGCAAAATCACGCTTGAAAGGCATCATCCCGCCTTCTAAGGGCAAAAATATGTTATCAGAGGCACAAATATACCGCCCTCGGGAAGAAAAATGCCGCCCCCGAAGGCAAAAATAGGCGAATTTATTTCCGAATATAATCGAAATATTTCCGACCGCACCCCCCCCCCCAAGGAGATTGAAAGTAGTGGCCTCGGGTAAAACAGGCCGGCTAGATTCGACCCCTTGGGGCGCCCTCTCGGACCTATGCCGCCCCCGTCACGAGAAAATAGCCGCCCTCGGGCCTGAACGCCCCTGGCCGTGAGAATTCCTGGGAGTCCGCCACTGGATATTGGTAATACATGATATAGGACACTTCAACAATAAACTTTGGCAATTATATTAGAACAATAAATCATGGTAAGTAATAGTGTTGTAAGATTTACAAAAATTCCCAAATCATGTCCGATCAAAAGTCTGATCCAATATGACAACGCTGACCGAAAAAAGTTCGATGAGCCCAAATCCACAGAAACACACAGGTGCGTAATATTCTTTCTCGTTAGTATGCAAGTAAATATGCTATGAAAATGGTCGCAAATTTTGTGAAATAATTATCTTCTTAATCTGAATGGGCCTGACTGGAGATGGGCCTCAATATTATGAATATGAATGGGTCTGGTCTGGGTCTGGGCTTAGTGTTCATGGGCTTCGGCTGGGCTGGGAATGGGGTTTGGGCACCTATGACAATCTATGCAACGAAGCCCAGAATTGAGAAATTGGCGAGGAAAAGAGAATAAATACATGTGCGGACTCAGTCTTGGTTTCTATTGCAAGTTGCGATGCTCCAATTGAAGTGTTCTAACAGGTGCAACCAACACATTGGGAAACAACGCTACTTTTGACAAATCGGTATAATTTTGAAGGGTGGGGCAATGGCCTCCTCTGACTGCTGAAAAGGGGTAATTGCGTCGGGAGGGCTGGGAACCACTGGCCTAGACACAACATTGTAATTATAGCCCCGAGATACACTGGTCTATAATCGTGTTTGTTTTGGCAGGACTCGATGATTTACCAGTGTGGAAAGGTGGTCTCTGTTAGTTTGATAGGAGTAAAGCTGGCGTAGAGGCATCTATGATGTTAGGCATAACGTAGGTATACCTAATGAAATACGAATGAGTCATTTATTATAGCGATATTGATATAAAAAGTGTATAAGCTTTAGTATATCCTTCTTGACCCTAGAATGCGATAGCTCGTGTTGGAGTTAAGTGAAGCTAAGCGGCCGAATACGTTCCGTGCGTGTACTACATGATGAATACGTGGTGATTTTGTATATACTGATAATCGTCTATCTGACGCGTATGTTCCGTTGCCTCCCGTAATGCATTTTAACGAGCCGGTGTATATCTGGATCACCGACATTGCTGAGTTGATCATGAGCGGTGGGTGGCTTTCAGAACCATTCTGATGTAGCTCTCATATCAATTAGAAATATGTTATTGGATGTTTGCTTACTTCTGGTCTGGCTTTGGGTAGTTTGGTGTGGTATGTATGGTCATAGACCATCTTAGGTGGCGAGATGTGAGGATCAAAGAGATGCAGTATGGCGTCTGTGTTGGGTAGGACGAGGTCTCGAGCAGCACGGCCATATCATATGTAATTCGATAATACTGTTTATTCGAAAAATGTAGTTGTGATTGTCAGATGTGATGATCTTGCTTCAGCGGAGCACACTGTTAACTGTCTGACCAAATATGCTATCTCCATCACGATATTGATGATGATCTGTGATAATGTATTTTGTATGTTGTAATTTATTTATTTATGGTAATTATATATTATGCTATAGGTATTAGTGTATGTATGTATGTATTAGTGAGTATATAGGTTACGATATATTATATATAAGTATAGTTAGAGTATATAAAGTAGATATATATATGGTATAAGATGAATAAATAAAACAAATATATCCCAATTGCGGATTCCCTGTGTTGGATATTTCAGGCCAGCGCGGAGTAGCGATTGTAATATTGGCGTTTGGCACCAGGTGTACCACCTTATGGGGCGGGCGTGGGGGTATGACGATGCCGGATGGTCAAGCTGACATCTTCCGGAAACAGCCGCTGGAGATGGTACAATCGCCTCGTCAAATGTTCACTTCGACCGACACAGGCCGTGCTCCACACCGTCGGGACATTCACGCTATACACACATATCACAAGCGATGTGCTTAAACAAGTAATAACACGAAACACACAGGTGAGCGGTGGCGGATAGGAGTGCCAAGACGAGTTGGTTGAGCTATTGTGGGGATTTGTCTCAACTTGTGTTTTATCTGGTCTTATGGTGTGCAGTGTGCACTGTGCTGTGTGTCGTTTTAACACGTCTTCTCTTACTGCTCATGCTACGACACTCGGTCACAAGGGAGCCTTTTTAACACCGGAGAGTGTTTTAATTGCCAAAATAGTATCAACACAACTACTTTTTTCCCGTAGGTCACCATGCTAAGACCGGCTAGCTGTATTAATGGTGACGTCGCCGTCTTAAGTGTTGCCCTGGTTGATTGGCAGAGTGGGCTGCCGACACGTACCTGATAGAACAGCTCCAGCCGGGAGCCCAGTGAAGCAGTGAACAGGACGGGAATGTCAGCGGTGGTGCCGCAGCTGAACTTGACGCCGTCCCTCTTCGACAGCTGCAGGAACGCCCCCGAGTTGGAGTACCAGCCCTCGATCTCGTAACCGACGTCTCCTATATTCATTCGTCCGTGCGTTGACGCCTTAACAAGAGGCAACGTAGCCTAAAAGCAAAAGGTCCCAAGGGAGACGTGAACCATAGCGACGAACGTCTCCAGTGAAGTGGTGGAGATGGAGGGAAGCCCGCCTGGCTACATACGACATACAATATCAGGTCATCTTACATCCTCTATGAGTTTAAAACATATTTGTTACAATTTATGCTGTTTTTAATTTCGTTCCACTCAAAATTGTGGATAAACTATACACAAAGTCAGCATAAGACAATTAACATTTTAACCCTCTCCCTGGTGGAGGGTAATTTTACGACCTCCCTGATATTTATCGGGAAAGCAGGAAAAACGGCAGCGCGCCAGTGCTGGCCAATTTTTGAAAGAAGCTATTTGCATGATAAATAACCACGCCTTTGCAAATAAAATGACTCCAGGTCATCTCAGGTCCGGTCACCAGGTCACGTCAAAAGACCTTACCTCTAAAAATGTTTGTGGTTGTGCCAAGGCCACAGTGTTTGTCCGAGAGATTACAAGCTTACAAGATTTTATAAGAACATAAGTACATACGGATCGTTTATCTAGGACTAATTTTATAACAAGTTACCTCTTCCTAGTCAGCTGAGGTCATCTGAGGTCACTAACATTTTTTGTGTAAAACTTTGATGTAATATAGATAGTGACGTGCAAATTATGTCAATGTGGTTTTCTATCTTTAAGTCTTTTTAACGCTGTGGTTATGTAAGGCATTGAAATAGTTAAAAAAAAAAACATATTGTTATTTATAAAATATATTGTTTTTTTGAAGACACCATGAAGAGTGGACGTCTATGCTTAGATCGAAAGTTAGAACGACTGGTTGCGAAGCAACTATATAAAGGACCTCGTACCAATGTAAGTTCTGAAAGCTCTCCAGAAATCCACAAGCGCGTCAAGAACCTATCTTCAGCTGAGCTCTCTGAAAATACTTTAAACCTTCTATCTAAGGGTCCGAAATTTTCTATGACCAATAACATTAACAAAGCTACTATACTTAAAGTGGAAGCTATAGTGTCGAAAGGTTAGCTTACGGAAAGAGATGGAAATATTTCTCAAAGCGGAATCGTAGCAGTAATCTCAGCGTCACCGGAGCAGCCCATCAGGCCATCGCCCCTGTTGCAGGAGAGAATCCACCTTTAGCGATNTGGATACCCCAGATGCGGGCGGTGGTGGTGGGGGCGGTGCTGATGATGGAGGAAATGCACTGGCAGCTTGAGCATAGGTTTGAGACATGTTATGAGTTACTTTCGGTGTTGTTTCTTGCAGTGACTGTACTGCCTGTTTTACTTCACGCAGCTCATTTTGCATAGCATTGAATTGGCCAAGGAGCACACTCATGTCTACATTTTCACATGATACCGGAGGGATATTCCCCAGATCAATAGCATAGAACTGGGGAAGTACGACACCTTCTCTGTCACATACCTGCAAGGCTTTCAAGATATCTTCGACATCCGCACGTTCTTTTGCACCAGAAGAGGTACTCTTACGCTTTCATGCGCGTAGATCCTTCCTAATGGGAAGACAACAGAAGATAACAACTCCCATAGAGTCTCTTTAGCTGCTTGGATTTGCTCTCCACTGTAAAAATCTAGACATAGTTTGGCGATTGTTTCAAATGGTACAGTCTGTGATTTGTTAATGCAGAAACACAGAAGTTCATTTTGTACAGTTATCTGCGAAAAATTATTCGAGCTTGATGCCATTTCAATGTCTAATATACCAAAAGGCCAGGTAGAAGTGCGTCAGGATTGTAACAAATTTAAATGACGAGTTTGTTACTAGTTTTACATTTTAAAAACCGTTAAGTACACCACTCTTAACACTAAATGCTTATTGATTCTTTTCGTAGTAACTGAAGCTAGTTTTATGAGCTATTTTACATTAAAAAGGAATTATTCTACAGAGCCAATCGCCTAGATCTAAACAACTCCGTTGCCATCAATAACTCGTCAGCTTTTGACTTTGGTCATTTGGTCTAAAAGCTGGCACCGTAGGGGCAGCGGCACCTTTGTGTGTGACAAACACCCCTTCAAACTTTAGCTCTCGATTTTAAGCCACGCCTGCTGGCTGTGCTGGTTTTAGAGGAAATGGTCCAAACACGTCAAGCCTGGTTCGTGCCAAAGCAACCTGTGCTGTTAATATTAATATCCAACCACTCGAGTCTTGGGCCCTGAATATGAATTATGCTGCGCGTACACAGCTTGTTTTGAGATATAATTCAAAGCCCGAGTTGTTGGTGTTTGCCTTGCCCGTAATAACATCGGACGAGTCTCTGTGAACTCCTCTCAGCGTTTATTCCTCAAACATGGAACTCCCATTGGTCTAAAAGCTGGGGACTCTTAGTATTATGTGACCCGAGCCGCCGAGTCGGGAATAAAATCCGAGTTACAAAGTCCGGGATAAACTGCAGTAGCACTGACGATGTGTCTGACTGTCGTGTTTGCTTGCATGTGTGCGTGTGTTCGTGTTTATGCATGTGCGATTGCCTTTGCGTGCATTTGTGCGCGTGCTCGCGTCCGCACGTGCATACATTCGTGTGGCTGTATACTAGGCCTGTCTGTGACGCTGTCCGTCCCGCCGCAGACCCAGCAGTCCGGTGCTGCTGAAGGCGGTGTTGGACGGCATCGCGGCGCTGGAGGGCGAGCTGAATGACCTGGGCGTGGTCAGCACCCCGATCGTCCACTACGTGGTCACCTGCATCAACACGGACGGCGCCTATGGTCAGCCGACAGAGGAGAGCTACTACAAGAAGCTGACGGACGCCTTCAAGAAGCTGCGACCCGAGGTGAGAACGTCTGGAGTCTGTCATTGGGGTTGGGGAGGGTCGGGAAAAGCAAGGAAGACGGCGCGGGATCGCTCATCACAGGTCTCATCAATGGGATACGTATAGCTGATCCAACTCTTTGCACAGCTCAGTGCAGGCTGGGAAATGTAGACCCTGGTTGGTGGCTTGAATTTATGTTTTATGTGTCTCTCTGATAAGGAAGGCCCATTGGTACTTGCCGTTGGGTTCCGTAGTCGTTTTAAAAGGTTACTTGGGAATTACTCCACTCTGCACTGCACGTGCCCCGCGGAGAACCGAGGCCGGGAAGCAGCTCCTCTCGGCGGGTTTCCTGGCCTACATTGCCAGCTGCCGTGAGAGGTCAGACTCAGCAATGAGATCGCGGCCATTGGCGGGCGACGTAAGGCGACACTTCGCAGACTGGTCACCTGACTAGGTCGCTGCCGTGAGCTGCGTGGCGTATGTATATTATATATACAATACATATACGTCTGCTCATGCCATACACTATGCTTGCATTTAACGTGTGCAGGCATGCCTGTGCATGCCTGCAGGCGAATATTCTCATATTTGATTCATGGTCTAATTGCTGCTGATACAATGCCAATGGGTCGCTATTAGCACCTGGATGGTAATGCCCAGCTGCATACATTCATTAAAGACTACAGATTGCCAGTGTTGAAGGCATTCATACTTTATGTGACATTCGCTGGCCTGAATTGGATAGAAAGAATCATTAAGGCTGATTTAATGAAGTCGTTTCTTTAAAGCGGTTCACTGCTGGATTAAGTGAGCCTGCGACCTCTTTCAGTTTAAAGCTCCTCAGAATTATTCGTATTATAAGACTGAATGGATGGTGGTGCCGCTGAATGGGAGGCGGACGCTGCCGATTAGCTCGGCTCCGGCTCTGACTGCCCGGCCGCTGCCGTGTTTGTTTTGTCTTCTGCTCGGCCTCGGACGGCTAGTGAGCTGGCCGCGTCTGTCCCGGCTGGAGGACGGTGAATGTTTGCCGAGGACGGTATTACCAGCCTGTGGTCGGTGGTACTCTCTTCCCCCGGCTCCGGGCTCCAGCGCCAAATATCCAATTAGCTGCTTGCCAGGGAAAAGGGAAAGTTCGCTGAACACTCTGCATGCTAATCTGGGAAAGTTACTCTACTCGCGGCGCCGATATTTACGAGCCAGCTGTGCCGGACTTGTCCAATATTTTGCTGCAAGCTTATAGACATATGCGACTTTGCCCGTTCCTGTCCTTGCCAGTGTTTTAGGTTTTTACGACACTGGATGCTGGGCCCTTATTGGCCATTATCTGTCTTAAAGGCAACATATGGTGCCGTTGGTCAAAGCGATAGAAGCGTGACACAAGTTTATGCCTTGACTTGCGGCTGGCATTATTGAGAGTTAGATGCTGATGTGAGCTGAATCTTCCGTAAAGCCAGCCTCATATTACCGACTTGT
>VOPJ01010545.1:522723-592723 GCA_014673585.1 Semibalanus balanoides | reverse complement strand
TCTATCCGTGGCATCACGAAGTATCCGTGACATTACGAAGATGACAACCTTCCCGACTTCTCCGGCAGTGCGGTGCCGACTTTGTGAAGGTGCAGCAGCGGCCGGCGAAGGGCGTCGTGTTAGCTGCCGACGCCCGTTGCGTCTCCGTCGATGGCGACGCAGACCGCATCATGTACTTCTACGTGGACGGAGCGCAGGGCTTCCATATGCTGGACGGAGACAGGATCGCCACGCTCGGTTAGTGGGGGGTGGGGGACCAGGGGACGGGTATTCAGAGGAGGGTGGTGAGTGGGGGGGGAGGGAGGGGAGGAGGTCAATGTGAAGTGTGGTTTTAAAAAAATTGGGGGGGGGAAGCTCATAGTCATTTACTTGAATAATGGCATTCAGCTCGGAGAGCGTTACGGATTTATGGCGTGCTTGGGCTTTGCATTGTGGACTGCCAGGATTTTGGGAAATGCTGAAGATCGTCTTACTATCTTAGCTATTCTTCTATGCTATGATGTACATCAATGATTGCCAATGTAGGACGTCAGTATCTATTGACTAAATTATTTAACTGTGATTAGTAGTTGCGTCGTTCACATAGCTGATTGCCAGCCCAGCTGGTGCTGCGGCGCCGGCTGAACAGATTTACAGCTGGGTCATGATGTCTGCACTGGACTGGGCCGGGGCTTCTTGGGTGCAGAGGCACGCTCGGTTAGCATGATTCGGACTTCAGGGCGCCGTGTCTGTAATAATTATACTGCACCCATCCGGGCCCGGCCATGGGGAGCAGGCAGGCTGACTCCACCACTCTGGCCTGGGACGGCAGCGAGCGGGCTGATCGGGCCGGTCTCAGCCCTCAGTCCGCGCTGTGGGACGACAGCGAGCGGGCTGATCAGGCCGGGCTGAGCGCTCAGTGAGGTGTTGTCGCCCTGAGCCCCGGTCTCACCCTCCGCGCTGTGGGACGGCAGCGAGCGGGCTGATCAGGCCGGGCTAGAGCCCTCAGTGAGGTGTTTGTCCGCCCTTGAGCCGGGCCCGGCCATGGGGAGCAGGCAGGCTGCTCCACCACTCTGGCCCTGGGACGGCAGCGAGGCGGGCTGATCCAGGCCGGCTGAGCCCTCAGTGAGGTGTTGTCGCCCTGAGCCCCGGTCTCACTCTCCGCGCTGTGGTACCTGGGCAGTGGGCAGTGTTTGCTGCTGTGCGGTGTAGTACGTATGCAAGCTACCTCGCACCACGGGGTTGGAGTGGTGGCACAGTTGGTCGTGCTGGGTCCGGGTGTGTCACAGTGACGTGTCCATCGCCACTGGCGGGCGCGATATAATGGGCGTCATATAACTATTTTGTTGCGCCGCTCTTACGCCCTAATCATCATCATCGCCACTGGCCTGGCTGGCTGATAGTGGTGGGAGGGAGAAGGCTCCGATAGTGGTGGGAGGGAAGAAGGCCCGATAGTGGTGGGAGGGAAGAAGGCCCGATAGTGGTTGGGAGGGAGAGGACGAACCGTACAGCAGGTAACAATGATCGGCACCAGATGGACGCTGATTATACATCAGGACGTCCTGTGCATCATGATGTGTTATGTGAAAGTTATGAATGATTGTAATTCGATTAGTGGCTGTATGTTATATGGCGACGTAGTACTTTTAAACTAAAACTTTTTCATAATTACTTATTATAGTTTTATGCATGAGTGGCAGTAACGATTCAGTTTATGAACGAGCCGAAGGCGAGTTCATAAACTGGGCTGTACGTTATATGGCGACGTAGTTATATGGCGTGGCGACGTACTTTTAAACTTTTTCATAATTACTTATAGTTTTATGTATGAGTGGCATTAACGATTCAGTTTACTAACTAGCCGAAGGCGAGTTCATAAACTGAATATTTTATGTCACGAGTGCATAACACGATTTAGTGCATAGCCGAAGACTGGCTGTTAAGAGCGAAAGTATATATTTTGCAAGAGTACAATGCAGGGTCATTTACTCGAGGCTTAGCAGTGCATTTTCACTTTTGGGAGTGTACTAACACTCCAGTTAATACACCGCTACAATTAAGCACATGGTCAATGGGAAAACAGTCATCAGTCATGCACTAAATTTGATTTAATATGCCTATATGCACTCTTAATGATGCCTGTTGCCAGACATGTACTTTGCTAATTGCTTTATAAATTGGAATCCACCAATTAAGTGGCATCTGACTTAAATGTGATTGTCATGACTGGTCCAGCCGGGCTTAGTGCAGCTATTGCTGTTGTCAGCAGCCTATCAGCGTCTGACAGATTGTGACGTCACTGCAGCAGCCTGTTATCTCATACGGCGTACATTCCCGGCGGCATAAATGCACAGCAAGACAGAGCCGCTCAGAGATGAGCAATTTGTCTGCTGAGGTCCGCGCCGGGAGAAAACCTTGAGCCTTATTATACCCGTCGGAAGTTCTAAAATCAGGCTGTGCTATTTACGGCGTGATAACAGCCAGCAGGCGGCCTGGAACAGCCGCAATATTTCACAGGCGACAGACCCAACCTGATAAAGCACCTACCGACCAATCATTACAGATCTTTATGACGTACCTAGCCTGAGGGCGTTTTATATGGCACTGATGGTTCGGTGACGGATATAGGGCCAAAAGCTGCTCGTTTCCGTCGAATATTTCCCATGATTTTTTATCAGTCCGCTCACCTACTTTCGTGTCCGTAAATCATGCTGCTGCATTAAATGACACGTCTCATAAATTGAGTTTCGTGACTCAGAGACTGGATACAAACAATTGATGACATTGTGACATGTGACAATAAGGGAGCCAACAATTAACCTATTTAGTTGGCCATCTGGTTTTAGTTAAGTTGTGGTTTTTAATTTGTGCTACTTTCATTTGTATTCGTGGGTTTTTCACTGATGCTCATTTCATGCGCACCCTACATGCTTTGTGCGGCCCCTTTTAGTGCGAGTAATTCCCAGAGTCTCCCACCAGGGCGCCGTTGAGCGGCGACAGTATTACACGCACGAATTAACGAAACTATTTGCACTTTCCAATGTGCGGCGACCTGGATTTCGGCCTTTACCACAACCCACTGAGTATGAAAGTTAGCTGATAGTCTTAAACTCACTTTATAAAGATGGATAATTCCGCGCCAACATTCTCACCAACTCATCTACATGCTCAACTATCTTAATTGCTTAACGAAACCTAGCTTCTACTTTTATTCCGTGATCACTTTAAGCTTGTGTGGACTTTTCTCTGAGACGGCGGCCGTAATTCTGCACCAGAGGCAGCCCGCAGGCCGCAGCAGACAGCCAGTGTATCGCTGCGTCGTGTGGCCCAGCTAACGGCTGCATTGCCGACTTACGATCCACGCGCCTCGGACGGCTGCGTGCCGCCGCGACGCTCCGCGGTGGCTGTTAAAGTGGCGCGGTGGCGGTATCGGCGCGGCCGAATGGCGCGCTTTACGAGTGCGCCGCGGTGTTGGCGCGGCTTTAGTGCGGCGGGCCGGCCGCGCCGCTGCAGCAGACGGTCTGCAGCCGCGGCCGGCAGCTCTGCCGGGCCGGGTCGCTGTGACGCCCTGAATAGACGTGTCCGGGCTGGGTACCAGTCACCGGGCGGCGCTGCTGCTTCCTCCGCTGCTGTACAGACCTGCAGGCGGCCAGGGCTGCTCTGTGATTGTCCACCAGCTCCACGACCCTACGGTGTCGGTACGGCTATGTATGTAGGGGCAGTGTAGCCTGTAGGGGCAGTGTAGCCTGTAGGGGCAGTGTAGCCTGTAGGGGCAGTACTAGCCTGTGGGGTCAGTGCTGTCTGCGGGGTCAGTACTGCCTGGTCCGGGGAATTATGGTTGTGTTCTGACCGTCGACTCCCGAGGGAATTCCGGGGAATTGGTAGAATTGTGTTTTTTACCGATTCACGAAGCAAAGAGATAGCAGGATTATCAATGCATAAATAAATTGCCGAACTGCGGTAGAGAAATGCAGTCCAAATGCCCGCCGGGGATTCCAGGGATTCCCGCAGGGAATGTGCACGGTCAGAACACCAACACGGCCCATGTCATCACGGTGGAGTCTGTGTCAGTGCGACCCCTTGCAGTCGGTACTATCCACAGTTGCCGGTGTTCGGTCTGTCGTCACGGCATTGTTACGTCATTGTTACGTCATTGTTACGTCATTGTTAACGTCATTGTTAGGTGTCCCCTGGCCACTTCAGACGCGCCTTTCTCCTGAGTTACGACGGCTGCAGTCATCGGCACGGCGCCGAAACGGCGACTGACCCACAACTACTCAGTGTTTGGCCCTGTTTATGTCACTCCCGTGCTATAACTGTTGCTGACGCCAGTGCATGGTCGCATGACGACTGTGCCAGAGCTGTTAAACACGGCCCCGTCCACGACTATACTGTTTAACGACTGTTGCTGGCGTCAGTACAGTACTGAAATGGCCAGCCCGCGGTAGTTCGGTGTACGGTCGTTTCCATGTCCACGTTGGACGGCGGCTGTTTCTGTCAGTGGTACTATATGATAGGTGGTCACGCGAGGCCCGTCTGGTGTGTTTATGTGTGTCGTTAAAACATACTGGCCAGGTGACAGGTGACACTGTACTGACCAGGTGACACCGTACATATGTTCTGTCTACTTCATTGACACCAACCGATGTCGATGCGCCCGGCAAATAAATTCCTTCGTGAAAACGGCTAGTAGCAGTCCTTTCAATGCACTGTTCGAATAAACCGTCTATTTCTCTGGGGCGATGTTTGTTTTCGTCTGCCGGAAGCTAGCTTTGAAAGTATACAACCCTTGCCTAAGCGCTCCCGTTTAATTCAATGGCAACTTTGTCCGTCGGTGCTGTCTGTCGGTGCTGCACGCAATTAAATCCAATGCAACTATGTATGCCCTCGCCCCTGATACCGGGGCCGAGGACTATAGTAATTGCATTGGATTCCACTGCGTGCAGCACCGACAGACAGAGACAGAGGTGGTGTCGATGAAGTGGACAGAACATTTGGTCTACACTGTACACACCTGGTTTGTGCCTGGTCTGTTCTGAAAACGCACCTCTCCTTCTCATCAGTGGCTGGCTACCTGAAGGAGCTCCTGGTGGCCAGTGGGCTGCAGCTGGATCTCGGCCTGGTCCAGACGGCCTACGCCAACGGCAGCTCCACCAAATACATCACCGAACAGCTGGTAAGGACTGCAGCGCTGGATGGATCACCGCCGCTGTGGGACGGACTGGCAGGGATCCGTGGTGAGCGGTGTACCGGTTAGCTCAGCGGTAACACGCTCGCTTGTTCGTGTGAGAGGTCCCGGGTTGGAATCCCGGGGTGACAGGTTCGGGGACGGTCTCCCGATTAATCCCGGGGTGACAGGTTCGGGGACGGTCTCCCGATCAATCCGTAGCTTAACAGTGGCGCATACATAAACGCTAATACTTGCTGAAATTGGGTTTGTGGTCTGCTGTCGAGTAGCATGAGTACATATGAATATACATAAACAATTGCATTTATCCCAGTCAAGTGCCATGAATAAATATAAATAAAAATAAATAAATGCATTTATCGTCTCCCTCCCCCTGTTCCTCTCCCTCTCCCCTCCCCATCCGTTGAGCTCTGAGCTCTCTCCCTCCTTCCCTTTCTTGTCTTATCCGCTCTTGCCTTTGTCTCGCGTTTTCAATTTCCTCTCTGCTCTCTGCTCGGTTGCTCTCCACTGTATACTTTCCTCTCGTCTTCCTTCACACAATACTCTTTTCCTACCCACCTCGGCTAATTTCGTTTCCTTTCTCTCGTTCCCTCGCAGTCGGTGGTCTCAGGAGCTAATTGTATCGGATCCGCCTGACGAATGGAGTGGTGCTCGTCGTTACACACACACTCGCACAAACACACACACACACACACACACACACACACACACACACACACACACACACACACACACACACACACGTACACACGCACACGCACACACGCACCAAATACAACTAAATTCATACTTCGTTCCTGGGAAAAGCTACAGAAAAAGCTTGCCAATACCAGAAACTCAGTTGTGTTCGACCAAACGTGCTTCAGACGAATGTCAGATAGTACGACAGACAGTCAGTCAGCCAGACAATCAGACAGATACACATCCAGACCCACGGGCAGACAATCAGACAGATGGACACAGTCAGACAGATACACATTCAGACACACGGCCAGACGTACAGACAGGCAGACAAATCCAGACCGTCTGTCGCACGGTCGGTCGGACGGACGGACGGACGGGCCGACAGGCACCGCCAGCCCAGGAAGCGGCCATTTCTGTCCGGGCCCGCCCGTGCTTTGTCGTCCGATTGTAAGTGGCCGCCACTTAGTGCAGCCATGGCAGTGTCCGGCTGGCGGCCTAACCCGGCCCGAGCGACGCTGTCTCGGCAGCAGCTATCGGCCCACACTGCGGACATGCACTATCTGCCTTCCGCCAGTCGGAGCTGGGCCCGAGCAGAGGCAGATACGCTGGCGGGAGAAGACAGCGGTCTGTCGCCGGCTCGGCAATCCTGATGAGGGACTGACTAGCTGGACAGTCTGTAGGCAATATTGCTATGACTTGCCGACTATTCCCGTGAAGTGTCCGTAGTCGCTGCTGTCATTGAGGCCTTCGTCGATGCTCACCGTCTCCCCTGACCCCACTCAGATAACCAGTCAGTATAGGTGGCCAGTGTATGTGTAGGTGTTGTGCGCGTGTGTCTCCTCAGTTTTCTTACGCTGCTTGTGTTCCTGTGTCGCTCTGGCAGCACGTACCTGTGGCCTGCACGCCGACCGGTGTGAAGCACCTGCACCACCGCGCCGTCGACTTCGACATCGGCGTCTACTTCGAGGCGAACGGCCACGGCACGGTGGTGTTCAGCACGGCGGCGCAGCAGAAGATCGGCCACGCCAGCGGTGACCCCGGGTCAGTCAGTCCGCCACGCACGGCACGCACGGCACGCTCGTCACGTTCGGTCATTAGGCGGGGGGAGGTCTGCTGACCCAGCCTGACGTGATTCGAGGGACAGGGGGAGGGAGACGTGTGCTGACGGAGCTAGCCGTTTATTATTATCTCCCGCTGGGGATGACCGGTCGTTGAAGGGGAGCTGGAATGCTGATGAAGCTATCCGTTTATTTAGCTACTCCATACCTCCCACCGGAGGATAACTGGGGGGGGGGGGCTGGATGCTCTCTCCACCTGCCGGCCGCAGGTCGCGGTGCTCAGCCGCGGCCTACGCGGCGCACCGGCGGCAATCGATGCAGCCAAGTGGTGCGGGTTATCGCCGCTTTAGCCGCCGGTGCGCCATGACAATGGGGGGCTCGGTCGGCGCGCCGCACGTGCGCCATTACTGTCGCTGATTCCGGACCGGGTCGGCAGAGAAGGCTGGCACGAGCCGGCAGTTTGGCCGGGCGGCTGCTACGTGATTCCGCCCGATCGCGTCATTCGGTATTCACGATCGCAGTCAATCGCGAGATTACCTGGGGATCTTGCAGTGGGGAGGGATTACCTGGGGATGCTCCCAGTGGGAAGGGTTCACCTGTCGCTGAGGGGAGTCCGCTGGAAACAGCTATATGGCTCGGCTCAGTTTGGATTACATTCGGGCTTTGGGAGGATATTGTTGGATACATATAGGAATAGATTCAAGGCGCGGAGGTAATTTAACGAAGTGCCGTTAAGTGCACTTGGAAAACATTCCGTGTTTACGCGAGGGCTACCTAATTACATAAGAGAGAGCTGTAAGCTGCGGATAAAACATTGCAATGCCAGTCTGTGCCGAGTCAGTTCTATTCTTGGACTAGTTACAACTTACAGTGTTGTTTGATTACATTACTTAGATCGTAACACTACACTACTGTGAATTGAAGCACCAAGGCTGTGTGCCTTGTAGTTCTGAGTGAGAGCTAGCTGTGTACCGTAACACTGAACTGCTGTGTGCTGTGTACTGTAACACTGAACTGCTGAGTGCCGTGTACCGTAACACTGAACTGATGTGTACCCCGAACACTGACCTGGTCCTGTGTACCGTAACACGAACTACCTGTGTACCGTGCACCGTAAACACTGAACTTCTGTGTTACCGTAACCACTGAACTTCCGTGTACCGTAACACTGAACTTGATGTGTGTGGCTGGCTACATTGTAACACTGAACTGCTGAGATTTGCCGGTGTACCGTAACCACTGAAACTCGATTTGTACCGTAACCACTGACCTGCTGTGTACCGTGCACTGTAACACTGAACTTCTGTGTACCGTACAACACTGAACTGCTGTGTCTGTGTTACTGTAACACTGAACTTTGCTGAGTGCCGTGTACCGTAACCACTGAACTGATTTGTCCCGTAACCACTGACCTTGCTGTGTACCGTGCCACTGACACTGAACTTCTGCTGTTACGTAACACTGACAAACTGCTAGTGTGCTGTGTACTGTAACATCTTGAACTGCTGAGTGCCGTGTACCGTAACCACTTTGAACTTCGTGTACCGTTAACACTGACCTGCTGTGTACGATGACGTAACACTAAAACTGCCCGTTGTACCGTAACACTGAACTGATGTGTACCGTAACACTGACCTGCCGTGTCCCCCTCAGGCTGAGTGAGAGCCAGCGTGCGGCGGCGGGTCAGCTGCGGGACGTGATGGACGTGATTAACCAGACGGTGGGCGACGCCATCTCAGACATGCTGCTGGTGGAGACGGTGCTACACTCTCGCGGCTGGAGCATCGCAGACTGGAGCGCTGCCTACACCGACCTGCCCAACCGGCAGCTCAAAGTCAGCGTCAAGGTCAGTCGCGGCCAGACGGCGGTGGGCTGGGTGCTGTGCTGAAACCCGGGCTGGTTTGTATTTGGAAGTTATGAGGGGGCGTATACCTATCGGCAGCTCGTCTATTTCCTCCGCATCCTGCATGATTTAAGTTGCCACTCTGTTGTTCCCGGTGTTCGGTCGTTAATCATTTGGTTCTGTCGGAGTTGAAATGGTCGCCTGTTGCGTGTGTGTTATAGATTAGTCCCTTGAGGTGGTCCGCTCGTGGGGAAGATTTCGTAGGAAAAAGTTTCACACTCACGACGTTTCCCAGTGGGTTGGATGGATCGTGAAATAAATATTTGGTTTGATACTACGGGTGCTCTTTCATGCACTTAACTTTACTTCACACCAAGGAAAATAAAATTTCAGGAATTTCGGTAGGCTACGCAATAGTTTGACCAACCCAGAAGCCTCTTCCTAGCAAACAACCCAGTGAAAAGTGTTCATCGCTGCCTTCTCCGCGAGCTTGTCCGCCCCTGTAGCTCAGTGGGAGAGCGCTGGTCTTCTGACCTATCTCAGTAGTGGCAGCTGGGTTCGGAGTTCGCTTCGCGCTCGTTATTTTGCTCCTGACTGGGATGGGCGCTGCGGCCGGGTGGGCAGCGGACGCATCTCAAAGGCCAGGTGACGTCAGCGAGCGGGGCGGGACCGTGTCACTGTCCGGTATGTCGGGCGCGTAAAACCTTTCGTCTCTAAATTCTGCCGGCCAATAGGAATTGCACGATCGGGTGGTGAGGTCAGAACCAGCGCAACAAGCTCTGCTTTAGCGGCGGGTTCTGACCCATCGGAAAGCCATCCCTTACAAAACATGCGGATTTAAAATGTATCAAAAAAGCTGAACGGCTGTTGCTGGTCACGGTGGTGTCCCTGCTCGGTCGGCGGGGCCGTGTGCTGCCGGCGGACACACAGCAATGTGCGCAGTATTGTGCAGCTCTCCCTCTGATCAGAACAGTCCCTGGTGCAGACCTGGGCACGAAGCCAGGCATCGGGCTTCAAAGACGAACCGGGAGTCACCAGGCTGTCACTGTATCGAAGCGGAAGTCGAAGCCAGTAACCCAAAATCCGAAATATTGGAGACTTGCATATTAATTCAGTGTTTGAAAATCGAGAAGCACGTGGCCGAAACCGAAACTGTTGTCTGGGGAGTGGAAACTCTTGAGTATTTCTAATATTTTTTTCCTCTAGAAACCAAAGCTGATTCAAGTTATGTATTTGTCGTAGACTCGAAAACAAATCAAAATGCAACCGCGTGTGCTTCTTGCGAACGTTTCTCGTCTGGATTTAACCTGCGACAGAATACATGTAAAAAGAAAACTGCGACAGTTCGTGCTTGAATGAGTAAAAGTGTCTGAGCTTACTGATCAGCTCAGTAAATATGATTATAGATTGCGATAGGATAAGTGAATTTCACGTTACTCTCACCAATAGGTGCTGATTGGTTATTGACATCGGAGTAGACATTGTATTGTGAAATCACCTTCTGTTTGGGTTTTAAATTAGTTTGCCTGACTGTACGGGCGATGCGGAGTCAGACCGCCATCAGGTGACAGTCCGGTGATCCGACACATCGCCGAGTCCGGGCGGGTGGGCTGAGTGGGAGAGACAGTGGGGCGTCACGGCCGTTACCCCAGCCACCCGCGGGGCGCCACTGCCAGCAGCGTGCTCCGCCGGAACTGCCTCTGTTCTGCCCGCGTGACGCCGTCTAGCGGGCTGTCTGCTTCCATGGACCGACAACGCCAGGACACATTGTATCTGTCGCCGCAGCCCCGAGCAAGCACTTCCGTTTGCTGTCACTCGCGGCTGAGGTTCCATCGATTCCGCGGGCTCTCCTCGCGCCAAGCGTGCCGATTTAGCGGCGCGGCACGCTCGCGTTGGTGACGGAGTAATTATGAAGCCGACTGGCGGAGAGTGAGAGGTGTGACAGGCGGTGAGCGATAGGTCGTTACAGTCGGCCAGATGGATGGTGACGGAGCTACCGGCCCGCACCCGACGGCCGGTCTGATGAGAATGGAGGACAACCGCCGCGCTTAGACAGGCATACTGGGGAAAATAACAACATGCGCTTCTGAATACATTGTGAATGTCGGAAAGTGTGGTTATATTTAGTTCATAATTTTATCCTCTCCCCTCGGTCGTGTTCAATATACGTTTTTTCGCTTTTCTTTTCTCAGAGCTCGAGCAGGGTATTGACGTGTTTCCTCTGTCCCGCGTTATCCTCCCACTCCCTGGGAGTGCCCCCTGGGAGTACTCGGTGCCCAGGTGGGGTGCCGTTAGTACATACCAGAGCCGGGCCTGTGTCAGTCGGGCTGTGTGATAAGTGGTGTGCTGAGGTGTCAGGCGGTGCCTGTCGTTCGAGCCTATCGTCACTCCTGCCTCTCCTGCTGTTAATGACGCTTCTGTCAGTGCTGCCACTTCTGCCACTCCTACCGCGCCTGTCGTACCTGCCACTGCCCAGTGCCCACTTCTGCTACTCCTGCCATTAATGTCGCTCCTGTCGGTGCTGTCACTTCTGCACGCCAGCCCTGTCTGTTGGACGTCCGTTCCGGTCCTGTCTCCGCACGCGTCACGCCTGCCCGTCCATGCCGCTGACCCACTGAGTGGCAGCGACCAACACGTCCCTCGCTGAGCACGCATACCGGCAGGTCGTAATCACCCCGGCTGACAGCCAGCTCTGCGGGCGCGGACGGGCGGCGCCGCAGACACTTAATACCGTCCCCAGCTATTGTTACCCAGACCTGTCACAGGCGACATTGCCGCGCAGAGCGATCACTGGCCATACGGCGATAGTGCTTCTTATTGACGAGGCGTCCCTGGTTGGACTTTTTTGCCGAGGTAATGCCCTCGATGGACTTTTGCAGAGGTCGTTATGTGGGTCGTGCAGGGGCAGTGGCCGTTGCTGTTCCCTCCAACGAGCTTGTAGGTCGAACTTGCTGGTTAATAGGACAGGAGTACGGTCGGTATTTAGACGAAGCGTCTCTTTGCGTTGCGGGAGCGTGTGGTGTGCTCAGCTCTCCGGAACAAGCACCCTTGAAACACGACCAGTGCACTAAAACAGAAACGATGTACCCATTTGAGTTACATCGCTGTGATGGGTTCCAGTGCAGGCGCTCGTATGGGAAGTTTTGTTCGGAGTCTGGAGTGCGATTGCGATGGTTGCTCGGTGCTCGTCCGCTCCTGGGAGGCGGAATGATGGCATTGGGTCGGCCCAGGCCGCCTACTGCCGCGCGCTGAGTGCTTCTGGGAAACGGACAGACGGCGCTGCGAGCCGCCGGTCGGACAAAGTGCCCGGTTACATTGGTTTGCACTTGTATGTACCGTTGAATCGGTCTGCTCCATGCTTTTACCTTGCTTTGTACTGTAGGGGCTGTTCCGGACGAAATGATCATTGTGGCTGGTGTGGACCGCCGGGCGCTCGGGAGGTGAGATGAGCTCAGCTGTTTGCCCTTCCCACACCAGCGGTGCCCGACTACGTCCGATAACAACCAGCGGCCCTGCTGGAAGACAGTGAGTTCAATAGTGACTCTGCCCCGCGCCGGCAGCAACTCGGGCGTGTCCGGGTTAGCGTCTACCCTGTTTGTCGCGTTATCGTGTCGTGGCCACCGCGGGCACGTCAGTACCTCGAAGGGACCCGTATGAGGCGCACACGATTTGCGCCTCCGTCCCGGTGCTCGTCTCGTTATCGTGATATTAGTACGCTGAAAGGATTCGTGGGAGGCGCACATGGACGTGCGTGCGCTCCCGTCCCTGTGCTTACATCAACCTGTGTTTTACTCCTATTGTTTCATCTACTTTGCTTATTTCGACTACATTTTGGCCTTTTTAGAATAAACTCTTGAGATACTTGCTCTTCTTCGAACCATGTTGCCGGCATAGTGCGAATTGTGTCGGCAACAGGATAACAGGGGCTATTCACGGGGAGGCGATACATCAGTCTGGGATGTGTCTCACTTCTCTTTGTACCTCCTTTCTTCTGTCTTTTTGTTTTCTATGGCACACATGCATCGTGTGTACAATGTATATGAGTTCCCGGCCTCATCAGCTTGGCGAGCCTGTTTTTCAGATGTGAGGTGTATGCTATATCGTGTATGCTATAAATTACTATTAAGCAGAAAAGGAAATATGAAATATCATTGGTATCAAGGAAACTATAACAAGGCAATTGTTAACCATACTACTGGTCAATTGGTGGCGCGCACTTACATCATTCCCGTCGGTCAAATTTATGAAACTGATTCTGGCTGTCACCGATTTTTTTTTTAGAACTTTCAGCGCCCATTGAAGATTGAGTGTTATTATATTACCTTCTGTGCTTTGATAAAGAATATCAACTCCGGTCCTCCCTCGCCCGCCGCTCATCGCTATTCATACCGTCCACGTCGTCCTGACCGCCGCCCACCTTTTGTCCTCGCATTTTTTATCGACCGGCGCTGATTGCTCCAATGGCTCCCGTGGTGAGGTAATGAGATAACGCCGGCGTAATGAACAACAACGCATGATTTGTGGATGAGTGTGTGATGTGCCCGGCCTAAATGTGTCCAGAGAATAGCGTTTGGTCTGCGAGGGAGCCAGTCATTTGTATTGACTGGATGGTTTGGTATTGGTGCATGTTTATCAAGACCACTATTTAAAGCTTTAGTGTCCTGCTATTAAGCGCTGTTAAAACAAATCACTTTGCTACGTGTTTTGCAAACTCGCAAGTTGTGGTGCAAAGTGATTGGTTTAAAGCGATCACGAGATTATAATTCCGTTGAAGCCCCGTTAAACGTAGCCTTGGTCCCGCATTATCGACGAAGTGTTGCGGTTCATAACAGTCGTCCTTCATCGGTGAGACCGCAGATTTGGAAGCACGTTACTGCCGTATTCCTTTCTGTCGCGTGAACGAAGGGCCGACAGGATATAGCTCGAAATTCGTTGCATTTTGCGATCCGATAAGCAAATATATTGTTTTTCCATGATGCGCTACTTCTCCTTTTTGTATTGCTGTTTTTTTGTGAATATTCTCCCTGGCTAATATGACTGCTTTAAACAAGCATTGTCCCTCCTGCCAATAGGTATACGTTCCATGCGTAAATTAAATTGCGTGGATATTTTATCAAAAAGCTAGTGGAAGACTTTAACAGGAGTCATATTTCTTGGGGAAACAGAGCTCATGTATTGTCATTATCGCACAAATTTTGGTGTACTAGTTATACTCATCCCTATTAAAGACGAATGTTTTCTCCTTTAGAGGGAATATAGCACCTTTCTGCAATGCATTAGTTTTTATTGACATTGCCTATATTTGTTATAAACAACA
Organism: Semibalanus balanoides; assembly: GCA_014673585.1. Lineage (NCBI taxonomy): Eukaryota > Metazoa > Arthropoda > Thecostraca > Balanomorpha > Balanidae > Semibalanus > Semibalanus balanoides. Next base: position 578,654 of record VOPJ01010545.1, on the reverse strand, counting down.
CTTTTTTCGAGCAGCTACTCATCGGTGGGCTTGTTAATAATTCGTGTCTGCTGATAATATCAACGAATCCCTGTAGGTAGTTACACTTGCCATGTGTAGTTTATCCTGTATCGTTGGTCTTAGTAGCGAATCAAGCTCTCCCCGGCCGGGGCGGTAATCCCCAGACCTCCCCGGAGCCGGGTCGGCTCTGCCGATGTTACTGGCACCGTCCCGGCTTGGCCAGACGGGCCGCACAAAATGGCAAATTGTGTGAAAATACACCACCGGCGGGAGCCGGATAACTGGAAAAAAAAAACTTGTTATGGGCGCAAAATAACCAAGCAGTTGTTGCGCCCTAAAACCCCAATCAACAAACAAAGTAGCGAATCAAATCAGTTATATGCTATACGTCTAGGGTAGCTGCGTTTCTATGACGCTGAACAGCTGTACACTAACCGCACGTTTATTGTCTCGTGTGAGGCGTCAGCTGATCCTGATGACCTAATGAGGTGTGACAGGTGCTGGGGCTGCTGTCTGCCGTGGCCTGCTATAGACCACCGGTCTGCAGATCCCTCGTCTCACAGAGCTGTCGGACAGCGATGTGGCCGTGTGCTTTGGATCCTACTATCCCACCATGGTTCTGTGTTATTGTACCGTGACACTGTGCTATGCCATTATACTGTGCTGCCGTACCGTATCACTGTAGTTACAGTTCAGAACAAATGTTCTGTCCACTTCCTCGACACTGGTCTGTCGGTGCTGCACGCAGTTAAATCCAATGGAACTATTTATGCCCTCGCCCCTGATACTGGGGGCGAGGGCTATAGTAATTGCATTGAATTCCACTGCGTGCAGCACCGACAGACAGGTGGTGTCGAGGAATTGGACAGAACATTTGCTCTGCACTGTACATTGCCACTGTATGATGCTCCTTACACGATACGGTGTAACTGTACATTGTGGCCGTATCGCTCCACACTGCACCATTCCACTGTACCGGGACGCTGTACCGTGACACTGCTGCCTCATGGCGCCTGTATTCCTCTGTGGAGCCAGCACTGCCGGCCTCATATCAGAGCTGAGGTGTCAGACGTCAGTTCCGTTAGCTCGGCCGTTAGCCGGACCACCACCGGTCAAATACCGGCTCTGTCGGCGGATGGGACGCCTTGTGACGTCAGAGGGTGAGGGGGTGATGTGACGGCCCGAGTCCGGACAGGTGACGTCCGGGGGTGATGTGACGTGCTCGGTTTCGAACAGGTGACGTCAGGGAGTGATGTGACGGCCCGAGTCCGGACAGGTGACGTCAGGGAGTGATGTGACGGCCCGAGTCCGGACAGGTGACGTCAGGGGGATGTGATGGCTCGGGTCCGGACAGGTGACGTCAGGGGGTGATGTGATGGCTCGGGTCCGGAAGCAGGTTACGTCAGGGGTGAATTGATGGCTTCGGGTTCCGGACAGGTTGACGTCAGGGGGTGATGTGATGGCTTCGGGTCCGGACAGGTGACGTCAGGGGGATGTGATGGCTCGGGTCCGGACAGGTGACGTCAGGGGGTGATGTGACTGCTCGGTTTCGGACAGGTGACGTCAGGGGGTGATGTGACGGCTCGGGTCCGGACGACTTTCGCCGTCTAGCCGTGTCACTTGTGGGATTGTTGCAGCGGCCTGCTGCAGGGAAGGCANAGATCCAAGCTTATATTTTTGACGTCAGATCACAGAGATCATAGATCCTACTTTGTTTTTCCCCGCGAGATCCACTAAGATCATAGATCCTTCTCTGGGATCCAAGCACATGTCTGATGAGGTTCATTGCCCTACCTTCGATGTCCTTGTTCTGTGCTGCTTTTCTTATTATATTTGAGCTGCTCATGATCGCCTGTTGTTGCTCACCAATTCTCTTCACTACTTTTTCTTCCATGTCTTTTTGATCTTTTGCTACTTGCTGGAGTGTTTCAGAGTTTTCAGCTATGGCTGCTTTTTGCTCAATCAACTTCTTTGCCATTGTGTTTTTTTTCCATGTCCACTTAATCTTTTCTTTGATCGAATCATCTGTCACTTTTCCTATCATCTCCAGGATCTTTTTTCAGCTTCTTCAATCCTTTCTTCTATCTTTTTGCCTGTTGCTAGGCCTAGCCACTCCAGTTTTGGTTTGCAGTTTGAGCACACCCAGGTCATGATATCCCCGTACCTACTTGTTCAGTGCTTGTAATGCTCCTGCACTGATGCCTTGGCATTCAGCGTGATACCAAGTGGAGCATCCATCACACATCACACTGTTTGATTTATTGGTGATATCACGTCCACATGTATCCTTTCCACCTTTGCACACATACTTTTTTCCTTACTTGCTTGCATATGCAGGAGTCCACCGTTTTTGTCTCAGGTCTGTTGTTTCTTCATCATTACTCTCACTGTCAGTTTCAACAACTTTCGATTCCACTTTTTGGGATTGCGAAGCCACTTTATCTTTTTTTTCCGGCATATTACTTGCTAACACAAACACATTTGCCAAATCTCCAACTTTATCTCTATCACTTGTTTGAATTGAGAGCCAGGTTTGTCATTCTACTTTTGAATATGTGAACCGAACTAGATAGGAAGCTTCCAAGATTAGAAAATGCAAAATATTTATTATATTGTTCTTATCTATATGTTTTACGTTATCAATGATCAATATTCAACTTATTTCCTAATTAATAGCGATATCAATCGGAGCTCGACAAAGCTTGTTTATCACCATGGCAACACCCTGATAGCCCCATATCATGTCGAAGACACTGCACGTGACAAAACATTTCATGATATCTTCCAGGTAGTTCGCTCAATATATTGTAAAATGTCAGCCTGGGTGCCCGCCTGCCTATCCTTTAACACAGGCCGCCGACCAGGGGCCCGGGAACGATTTCAAAGTAGCTGGGCAAAACCAATTTTGGCTAGCCTCTCGATTTTTCTTGGGCGGATTTCGACTTTTACTTCAGCTGGAGTTCTACGGGGATTTTCATTATGAATGCTAATGTTAAAACATTTGAAAATGAAAAAAAAAATGTATTTCTATATAATTATTCATCACAATGATCGTAAACACCATAAGGTTTGAATTCATAATAACTTCGGCGTACAGGTGCATTTTATCAGCTATCAAGGCTAAAACCGTTTTGTGGAAACAGATTTCGTCTCTTCTCTAGCAGAGATCCCGCAACAACCATCAGATATTTTGGCCTATGGAAGGAGCCATGGCCCCTTCCATAGGCTATAGCCATGAAGGAGCCATGGCCTATGGAAGGAGCCATGGAAAGGAAATTCAGGGAATTTCAACTAAAAACAAATACATGTTTTTAAATCACCAATTGAAGCCTAAGGCAGCGAAATCTGTCAACCGCTTATGGTAATCCGATACATTTTATTATTTTGCCCCTAAACCACCTATTTGTCGTTCTGAATCCGTCCTTAAATAACGACGTGTCAAGCAGACAAAGTTGGCAAGACAACAAATATTTCTTCACCACCTTTGTTTTTGGCCCACCAACGTTGTATTTGACACCGGGAACGTAGCCATGAAATAATTACCTCGCTGCGCGAAGTACCTACTTTCGACACATTACCCATGAAGGAGAGAATAGAAACATGATTATTTTTCGACGGATATCCATCTGTCGTCCAAACATACGTCATATTCGTTTTTTAGCTTAAAATGATTATATAAAATAAAATGAATGCATTGATAATTAAATTTCATGACTAATACAATTGTCAAATTTCAGAACAAGTTTCAAAGAAACCTATTTTCTTTAAAATCATGCTAATCTGGGGGAGGGGTGGTAAGCATCCGCAGATCCTGAGGAGTTCCCCACCGCCCCCTTCCCAGTTGGTGACGCCATTGGCATTTTGCATCAGGTTCCTTATACAGAACCTCGCTGTCAAAGGAAACAAATAAGGTAAACATGAGAAAAAGTGCGATGTTTGCAGAATTTGAGGAAAAAAAAAAACACTTTCGAAGTCTTATGTTCACTTTTTATGCGAACTTTAACCCTATTACTGTCGGGGGGGAATCGCCCCCCTTGATGGTTTTTCGATACAGTCTTCATAACTCAACTCAGAATTCCTTCAACTTCTGGCTTTTCCTAAACATTTCATTGCGCCGCATCGAATGTGTACTTTTTTTTCCAAACTTGAATTAGTTATGAGGGGGTCCAGGACAGTTTTTTTAGGGGGGCGTGTTCGGCCGTTTTGACACAAAGGGCTTTTTGCCATGGTTTAAGCACTCGTGAGAGAGTTGGTGTGTTGAAGAGAAGTGTAAAAGCAAAAAAAATCGGTAGATATATGGTTTTTTTTTTCTTCCAGATGGCTATCTCGAAATGTACAATTTTGGATTTTGAAAGCCAAAATTTATCTGAACAACGAAATTGTTCACAAAATGATGCAAGTTTTTTTTATTTTCACGACGTTTCAAAAAAACCGAATATATTGACAGATTAACATGCCAAATATATGTGTTGAAAGTTTCAGGGTGATATCCTAAATATTTGATGACCTGATGTTCAGGTCAAATGCTAACCTTCCAAATTTTCGTATATGGTGAAAAATGAAAATCGAGGTTTAATACATTGCATCAAATCCATTATTTCAGTATCATGTCATCTTAGGCCCTATTGATTGAAAATGATATTTTGGTTTTGTCAGTGGACCGTTTGAAAGCGTCATTAAAGGTCATCACATACCTTTTTATCAATAACTCGTTGACAAAAATATCACTAGAGACTAAAAGCAAAACGCTCTCAAAATGTTTGTCTCGTTCATAAAACGCGTCTTTTGATATGCATTGGTCCATTTGACTTGACCCAGGGTCCAAATTTTCGATTTGACAAATATATTGAATGATTCAAACCGCTAATGACGAGACGAAACACGATTATGACAGGTCGGTTACCAAAATATGTTGCTGTATATACTTTAATAAAAAGTTATAACGAAGAAACATTTGCTGAAAACAAGTTTTTTTAAGCATTTGTTGACCTCTACAGTTCCAAACCATTGACCTGAGGTCAATTTCTGATGCCTTCACGGCGGAAAGAGATTTAAAACCGCTTTACAGTGATGTTTTCGGGATTTCTCCTAGCTGCCATAGTTTCCTGAGATAAATGGCAAGTTTTCCTGAAAATATCATGTTTTGACAAAAATATTTTTTGATGACGTCATTTGACCTTGAAGATAATGACCCAAAGTCACAAAATTTTGACAACATAGAGTTCATTGTCGACCTTAGTCACACACCAAGTTTCATGTTTTTAGCTCTTATGGCAGCTAAGATCTGAAGGGGGGTCCGAATAAGCCCCCCCCCGACAGATTCGTATACTTTTCATCCCTCCAGGAATAGGGTTAACCCTCGCCCTGGTGGGGTTCATTTTGACCCTCCCTCAGTTTTTTCGGAATAGCGGGAAAACGGTGGCGCGCAGCGCCGCCAAATTTTGTACAGCTGTTTGATCGTTAACGTTCATATTGACATATCTATAAACAGTCAACTCCTCATATTAATTTATTGATTGTTCAATAAAGTAATATGAGGGGTTGACTGTTTAGCTGTTTGATCATCGAATTCCCACACTTTGTCAAAAATTTGACTTCAGCCTTCATCTCAGGTCAGGTCACGAGGTCTCGTGAAGTGACCTTGCCTTCCAAAATGTTTGTGATCGTGCCAAAGCCACAGTTTTTGTCCGAAATATTTGAAACTAGCAGGATTTCATAAAATAATATGTACATACAAAGAGGTACAAAGTGTATCTCTGATTTTTTGCATCGGTGACCTAAAGTCAGGTCAATTTCCTGACCTCCCCATTATAACCGAACGGGAAAATAAACATTTTTTTCTTCAGAAAATATGCATTGAATCAGGATAATTATTTCAGAATCATGTTATTTTAGCTCATTCTGAGTAACGAAGGTGCAATTGTTGCTCAGTGATCTCTACATGGTCATCTGAGGTCATCAGCAACTATTTGCTAATAACTTTTGATAGAAAAGAGATAGAGACAAGCGAATGAAACCACTGTGTTCATCTCGTCTTACCGCGTCGCCCCACAAGCAACATGACCTACCTGGATCACCAAATGAACTTGACCTGAGGTCAAATTTTGAAGTTGACCTTATCAGGTAACTATGTATGTTTCAAAGTGCCTTGACCAGACGAACACAATATGGTGTTAACATAATTGCTCTATCATTTTTAGACAAAAGGTATTCAGGAAAACAAATTATAATAAAAACTGCATTTTTGACCTTTGATGACCTCTGGAGCCTAAATTATTGATCTGAGCTCAATTTTGAGGACACCAATGTTAATGCATATTTAATGAGCTTTCTATTGCTTTTGACTGTTTGTTCCTAGATATCATAGTTCACGAGGAATACGGGGTTTGTTCAAAGCGAAGTCCAAAAACTGTGAAATTTGACCTTTGATGACCTCTGGTGGCCTCAATATTGACCCTTAGCTAAAAATGGTCTGAATAATTTTGAATGTACATGTTGAGAGCTTTCGAACGTTTTTTTTTCAATATATTTATATCACTTTTTGTTTTCGAGTCAGAGGGGGTAATTTTGACCACCCTCCGCACCATGGCGAAGTTGGCTGGGAGGCACCCCAGGGCGCGGGTTAAGATCAGTAACGCCAAAGTTGAGGGGGCGCCGCCCCCGTGGTCCCAAAGTTGGGGGGGGGGGCAAGTGCCCCCGCTGACCCCCTGTTCCCGGGCCTATGCCGCCGACTGATCATGTGATTACCAATATGACTGTCGTCATTAGACAATTCGGCCAATGGGGTCGCAGTGGCATAGCCACCCTGTGGTGGTATATGATAAAAATCTGATTATGAGCTGCCCGACCAGACCAAACCCAACCCGACCCAACACGGGGCGACGCTCTTGAGAACTGCAACCGCACGTCCGATTGACAAGCGGTCTTCTTTGCTGATTAGCCCCATCCAACCTACCATAATTTTTGTCCAATGCCGACCCATTTGAGCGACTACTACTGCGCGTGACGCGTGCCGCATGAGAGATGTTGAAAGGTGTTTTGTCGCAAAACAAAACTCGGCAATGACTTGACTGATTGTGTTCAAATTTGACGTGAGGCTAGGGACCCCTCAACTGCCACTTTTCCAATAGCCAGGGGTGGGGTGCCTCTGCACGTGCGCACTTGCTCACCTCTCTGCTATATCTCAGGAATCTTCTATATCTTCTACGGAGCTTTACTGGTCATAATAGTCACGGGAAACTGGGCCGAATTAGACAAATCGTGTTAGAGCTGAGATGATGGTTGCTGCTAGGAGATTTAAGTGTGCTGAGTTCTAATCCGACCGGTATTTTAGCGAGGACCGAGTGAAACCAGGTAAAATTGCACGTGCAAGCACGTGCCGCACACTACCCCATTCATTCCCAAGCCTAACAAGTAACAACAATGATAGCGTCATGAATGGTAGTGAATCGAAATGCAATCGATTTCTGCCATACATTGTACTGTTCACATCCAAATAAATATTTCCTGGTTATGCAAGACAAGACAAAAGGCACAGCTGCGCCTGCATGATTACCCCAATGTTGAACTAGTAACACCTGCGGCTGAGAATAGTCGACAATTTTCAGGTTGAGTTTACCGTTTGTGTTAGAGGCGTGATAAACGACAATAATGAGAGAACTAATTGCAAATATTTCAAATATGACTAGTAGCGACGCAAGAACCGAGTGCTACTAAGTGAAATCGCACATGCAAGCGAGTGCTGCTTTTTATCTATTCCACGATCATACAGAAGGGAAACCCGATGGATGCTAGCATATCAAAATGCAGGCGAAGTCTGCCAGATTGTTAACCCTATTACTAATGGGAGGCAAATGGCCCCTCTTGAGGTTTTTCACGTGCAGTTCATTCAACAATCAACATATAATCTTCCCAGCTAACAATTTGACGTTGTCGCTACGTTGTGACTAGGTTGCAACACAACTACACAACGTTGTGATAGTGTAACTTTGAAGACTCCCAGGAACGTTGTCATGACGTTACCTTGTAACGCTCACAAGACGTTGAAAAACGTGTTGGCACGTTACTTTGACAAGCAAAGCTAACTTGACTTACGGGGTCCATCATTAATCTTAGTTAGATGGTAAATATGCTCAATTCAGATAATTGTACCACATTGCGAGCTGTTCTCCCCAAGTTTCTAGAACAAAATTGTGACATCGTAACGATACAACGTTGCTCTAACGTTTAACAGCGACGTTTATACAATTTTTTCTTAACAATATTCACGACGTTGTCGTAACGTTGTTAAAACGTAAAACTCAAACTTGATTTTTCACAACGTTGTTACTACGGTATCTGTTACCTGGGTTTAACCAAGCTGCCCAGCTAACAATTTGACGTTGTCGCTATGTTGTGACAAAGTTGCAATACAACTACACAACGTTGCGATAGTGTAATTTTGTAGACTCCTAGGATAGTTGTCACAACGTTACCTTGTAACGCTCACTAAACGTTGAAACAACGTTGCTACAACGTTACTTTTGACAAGCATAGCTAACGTGACTTACGTAGTCGATCATTAATCTTGGTAAGATGGTGAATATGCCCAATTTCGATACTTGTACCACAATGCAAGCTGTTCTTCCCAAGTTACTAGAACAAAGTTGTGACATTGTAACGATACAACGTTGCTGTAACGTTTAACAGCGACGTTTATACAAATTTTGCTTCGCAACATTCACGACGTTGTCACAACGTTGTTAAAACGTAAAATTCCAACTTGATTTTACATTACGTTGTTACAACGGTATCTGTTAACTGGGTGATTTTTCCAAACATTTAATTGTGCATCGAATTGTGTTCTTAAAAAACGCTAAGAGGGGCCCAGTACAGTTTTTAAGGGGCGTGTTCTGCCGTTTTGACCCAAAACCTTCGCATGTTTAACCCGCGCACTGCAGGGGGGTTGATTTCCGCCCCCCCAGGTTTTTCAGGAGTAGCGGAAAAACGTCGGCGCACAGCGCCGCCAAATTGCGTACACCTGTTTGGGCATCAATTACCCACACTTTGGAAAAGTTTTGCACTTGAGGTCATCTCAGGTTTTCAGGTCACAAGTCCATGTCAAGTGACCTCACCTCAAAAATGTTTGCGCTCGTGCCAAAGCCACAGTCTTTTTTAGAAAGTTTTTGAAAACTTGCAGGATTTTCATAAGAATATCAGTACTACAATCGTTTATCTCCAGATTTTTCGTATCGGTGACCAAAGGTCGGATCAATTTACTGACGCTCCCCAAGTTGAATAGGGGAAATAATGCAAATGCTTCCCTTTCAGAAAATATGATTGGATCAGCTATTTCTTTCAGATCATGCTAATCTTTAGCTCATTCTAAATGATCAAGGTGGCACTTGTTCTTAGTGATTTCTACAGGTCCATCTGAGGTCATCTGAGGCAATCATCAAATTATATGCTAAATAACTCTTGAATAGAAAAGAGATAGAGGACGATTAGTTGACACCAAATGTGTTCGTCTCGTCTGGCCGCGCTTGCCCATATGCACATGACCTAATCCTTGAGTCAACCAAAATGACCTTGACCTGAGGTCAAATTTTGAAGTTAAACTTAACAAGGTCACCGTATATATGTTGTCAACAGTGCATCAATGAGAAAACCGATGCGTCACAAATGTTTTTCCCTATCTTTCTTAGGGTGACATGCTATTCACGAAAAACTGTTTTGCTAAAAACAATATTTTTGACCTTTCATACCTCTGGAGCTAAACTATTGATCTGAGCTTCAATTTTGAGGACATACTTGCGATTGAAAATTTCCAAATAGCTACGATTGCCTCATAATCGGTTTGCTCTAATCTTCATAGTTTCGAGATAATCAAGGGGTTTCGGAAAAGAGTCCTAAAACCGGAAAATTTGGACGCTTTGTGACCCACTGTGACCTCAATTGGTCGGACCTGATTTCAGAAAAGACCGAAATACTCTTCGATAGAGCTTGCCTAGAGCTATCTAATACCGTTTTCTGCTAGTCGCTCGGTTGCGTAGTTGGGAGATCTCACGGGGGGGGGCGGAAATCCAACCCCCTGCCAGTTCGTGTTCGGCGCGAACCCCCTGCGTGCGCGGGTTAACCCGCGCCCCATGGGGGGCGGGGTGTTTGAACACCCCCTCATGTTTTATCAAGGTAACGAAAACGGCGGCGCGTAGTGGCCCCCCAATTTTGGCATAGACTAATTCACTGGATTCTTTCCGGACATTTTTGCGAAATATTCAAGTTTCGTGTCAGGTCAGGTCAGGTCACCAGGTTCAGGTCGAGTGACCTACCTAACAAAAACGTTTGCGTCGTGCCATAAACTACAGTTTTTAAGGGATTCGATATACACTTTCAGGATTAATAAGCCATTAGTATCTACAAAATGTTATTTTGGATTTTTGTATCGGTGACGCTTAGGTCGGGTCAATTTTTGCGATCTCCCCATTATAAGTCATGGACGAAATAATCAAATGCTTTCTTTGTGACGATAATCAGTCCCATTTCCTTCTGGATGAATGGTTATCATATGATATTATGTAATGATGCAAGTGCGGTTTTTGCTCAGGGAACATAAACCGGGGTCATCCTGAGGTCATCCGAGGTCACCAACACTTTTCGTTCAATAACTCTGGCCCATAATGAAGATAAGAGAACTGCAACTTTCACCAGTGTGTTTGTCTCGTCAAAACACTCTACTGAAATATGCAACAGACCTACTTGGGTTACAACTTGACCTTGACTGAGGTCATTTTTTAAGTTGACCTAACATGATCAAAATTTGACGCAATATTTCAAAGCGCCTTGACGAGACAAAACGATGGCGTTAACAGTAATGGCGTTATCTTTGTTAGGTAAGAAGTTATTTAGAAAAATATTTTTTTGCAAAATCAGCTTTTTGACTTTAACGACCTCTAGAGCCCTAACATTGACCTGAGGTAATTTTTTGAGTAAACATACATGCGATAGCACAATTTCATGGCTAGCGATAGTTTTTTTTGAACGTTTGTTTCTAGGATAGGCAATCAGTTTCCGAGATATTTGGGGGTTTCTGGATGGAGGCGATGTCCTAAAACTTGAAAAATTTGACCTTCGATGCCTCTAGTGACCTGAGTTTTTGACGTGAGCGAAAAAAAAAGTCCTGAAATAGTTTCGAAATGATTTTTGATAACGGTTCGAACAATGTCTTTTGTTTTGGTCTACGTAACCATGGAGCCGAGTTAGCGGGGGGTGTTCAAACACCCCAGTCGGGCGAAGGAAATGCAGAGGCCCAGTCGGGCGCGGGTTAAACACAAGTCTAAAATTAAGTTTTGTGATGAAGTATTAGCAAAAACTGACATTGGTAAATAATTCACTCTTCTTCAGATGACTATCTTCAAATGAAGAAAGTTAATTTTGTAATTTACTTTTTTCAAGCTTATGCAAGTTTTTTACTTTAAAGGTGGTGTGCCTACTGTTTTGAAGGTCACAATTATTATTTTATAATAGTAAGTGGCTGTTGGGTTTATTGTTGGATATGATAAATCTCACATCTGGAGCCCCTTAGTTGAGTTTTGTACATTTACTTTTGTTATTTTTTGTTTAGATCAATCGATATTACGATCTGCACTACGGTGCTGTCAATGAGATGCAAACATGCGTTATGCAAAGCGGCGTACCAGAAACAATAACAATCGAGCGATTCTGCCGAGTTACGACAGTTAGGTTACGTTGCATTTGTTACTGGCATCCAGGTGGTGTTCCCTACCTAGCCGCCACTGGTGTTATTTGTATTACTAAGACTGCTTATGACGTCAAAATGACGTCAAAGTCTGTCTTTCCTTTGCCTTCCTTATAAACAGAGCCCTTCGGGTGACGTCATATCCATTATTCTTTCGAGGTAAAAGTTTATTATTGAATTTCACCGGTCGTGTTCCTGCGCAGAGGTTGTTAGTGTGGTTAATGGTTAAATAGATAGATGTACTTTTATTCCAGACATGAAGTCCATTTCCATAGGGTATCATCCAATCACACATCACATATCACAATCAGTCATACCTCATACAACAAACAGACTATCATACAACACACAAATTTACCTCCGTTACACTATGTTCAGGTTATGCCAATTCCCAGAGTCATATTCATAAGGAGTCTAGCAAACCACGATTTCCTTATCCTAGAGCAATAGAACAGGTCACTATTGCATATCGCTGCTTCCGGGATGGTTACCATGGTTATCACGAGAACTCTGGTTTCGGACTAACGGTGTGCGAATGGACATGCTTTTGGGTATCTTGGTTGTGGCTTGATCGTGCGGAATATTATGTCCATTATCACCGAGTGACGTCTATCTATACTTTTGCCAGACTGATTATAGATTACGGTTTTAGACTTTAATTTTCAGTCAGTTCTGTTTCAAAGCATCTGCTATCAGCGCGCACGAGCTGTTTTCAAATTCTATTGGGCCAGTGCAAACGATATATTGCTAGCAGTGGGAATGCTTTTAGTAGCGAAAGCTCTCTGGCGACTATCGATAATTAAGTACCCAGTATGTGATTGGCGACTTTGAAATATCTCAGCAACTAAATTGAATCTGGGGAAATTAAGTATATGGCTATATGCAGAAAAATATGTTCTACAGACATTGTCAACAACTCCACCTGACCAATGTGAGTAGGCACACTCCCTTTAACCCGCGCCGGGCCGGGGGGGGGGTGTTTAGACACCCCCCCTTTCCCTTTTCATTCAGGTTTTTCCTGGATATCGGGAAAACGGCGGCGCGTAGCACCGCCAAATTTTCAGTACCTGTTCGATCATCTTTTACAGCTTTCAAAAAAAGTTTTGACAATAGGTCATGCAGTCAGGTCACCAGGCTAGGTCAAGTTGACCCCACCTCTGAAAAAGTTTCGTCCACCAAAGCCACAGTTCTTAGCGATTGGTTTTCGTACTTACAGTTTCATAAGGAGCAATGACTATCTAAAGTTTGTTTATCTCGGATTCGATATCGGTGACCTAAGTCAGGTCAATTCTGACCTCCCCATTATAAGTGGAATGGAAAATAAACAGATGCTTCTATTCTGAAAGTATGCATTATGGATCAGGCTGGATTATTTGTCAGCAATACATGTTTTTTTTTAGCTGTAATTCTGATATGACCTAGGTGCGAATTGTTCTAAAAATCTCTCAAGGCATCTGAGGTCATTTGAGTTCATACAGCATTATTTGCTAATTACTTCTGATATAATGAAGATAGAGAATCGAAGCGGATGACACCAACTGTATTTTGTAATTCGTCTGTCCGCGTCGCCCCATATGCAACTACCTATGGTCACCAAATGACCTTGACCTAGAGTCAAATTTTGAAGTGACCCTTTACAAGGTCATCATATTATGTTTCAAAAGCGTCTGACGAGAGGAACACGATAGTGTTCAAGATCATTATATGTGTCATTTTAGAAAAATGCTATTCAGGGAAAACATATTTTACAAAAAACTTGCCATTTTTGACATTTGATGACCTCTGGAGCCTAAACTATTGATCTGAGTCAAATTGAGGACAATTAAAATGCCGATCGCAAATAAATATCTATATCATGCTTCTTACTTGTTGACTCCTGCATCATAGTTTCCGAGATATTTGGGGATATCTGGAGCTATTGTCCTAAATCTTGGCAAATTGAGAAAAATTTGACCTTTGATGACCTCTGGTGACTTTAATATGACCTGATAAAATTTTCACCGATATAGTTCGGAAATCCCCTTTGACGAGCTCACGAACGTATTTTTGGTTATGTCTAGGTCCCATTAGGAGCGAGTTAAAGGGGTGGTGTCGAAACACCCCCAGGGCCCGAGGAAGGTGGCGCCGAGCACCGGCCCGGCGCGGGTTAACAAGGTTTGAAAAATTGTAAGATTAGACACGCCAATAAATATATGTTAAAATTTTAATTCGATATCTAAATATTAGATGACTTGAAGTCAGATCAAATGCTAACTTTCCATTATAAATATATGGTGAAAAATGGAAAATCATTGTAAAACACATCAAATCAATCCAACTTTTTCCGGATCATGTCTTCTTCTACTTTTCCGATTAACAGGATGCAATTTGTAGCCAGTGACCATTTGAAGGATCATTGGAGGTCACTAACACTTCTTTGTCAATAACTCGTGACAAGATAACCATATAGACTCGCAACTGTTGTTAAAACGTTTGTCTCGTCAATACGCATTTTTTTCATATTCCGCGCACTGCAGGGGGTTCCAACCGAACACGAACTGAAGTGGGGGTTGATTTCCCCCGCCGTGAGATCTCCGAAACTACGCAACGTAGCGACAAGCGGAAAACTGCATTAGATAGCTCAAGACAAGCTCCATCGAAAGTATTACTATCTTTTCCTGGATCAGAGGCCGTTTTTACAACAACAAAAAAAAATCGAGCCACGGCTGCAAATAAAAAATCGAGCCAAGAAAAGCAGCTGGTTGCATTTTCCGTTATCATAAAGAAATGAGAAGCGACTGCAAATATATATATATTTTTCTCCACTCGGCTGCAAATCTGACGGCAAAAAAAAATCCCTTGAGGTATGACGTCATACTTACTAGTTTTGTAATTTAATGAGCAGAGCTGCTACAATTGGGATGTTTTACATTAGGTTTTATTTCAAAATAATAATTAATTCAACTTACATGTAATACAACTACAGATACTTTTCTGTTTCGCCACTGGATTATCACTACTTTTGTATGGAATATATTATGAGATACTCCTCGCGGGAGCACTCAAGTCGCGACGAGTGATTGGCTCGCGGACAACAATACTTCTGGCGTCTGCTACATTCCGAGGGAAAAATATGTAAACACTAAACAGTCTCGGCGCCAGCTGCGTGTGGGTGGGACTGTGCTATTTCATGGAAGGATTTTCGCTACTACTGTGAAACTTGAGTGATTTCATAATTCCTTATTAATTAGTAAAGTAAAGGTTTTGAATCGTTGGCAATTAAATTAAATGTGCTTTCTTTCCATTTCGGAGCAAGAAAGAAGCCGCGGAGGCGGAGATTTCACCAACGGGCTTAACATGCCATCATTACCCGAAGCCTGAATTAAATTGGAATAAGGCTGCATTGCAAAACACTTACTGAAGAAAAAGCGGAACGTCACTGGAAAGCAAGCTTGGAGATGTACGTACGATCACTGCAATCATCAGTTGTTTTACTTGATGACAGCAGTTTGACTGAGGACAGCAGTTCGAAAAAGAATCACCTTGTTTGAAGGAAATATTGACCATTTTTGCCATCTTCAAAATTAATATTCTTCGAGAACATCTAGGTACATTTGTATGAGCATGCAAAATAGTTACTGTGATGACTATAGCCTGCCGCCTGCAGCCGTATAAAGCAAGAAACCATCCCTACTTTCGAGTTTCAACGTCAAGTTGCGCAATTGACAAATATTTCCAATATTTCATATTGGAATCATTCATCAAAATAAATATGTAATATTGGAGGTGAAAGAAGCTGAAGTGCATTACCGATTTGCTGTTTTATGTCTGCGTTTCCGTTTACCAATAAACCTTTCACCATGAAAATTGTTGTTAATACAAATAAAAAATAATGAGAAATTAAGCGGTCGCGGTCGGGCGTCTCGGTGTTACGAGTAGTGCATTGGTTGGGCTTCAACCCCAGCCGCAGATCTCGGATTCGACCCCGGGAAAACACATTTTTTATGCCATGCTTGTGCAATTAAACGTTAACAACATATCATCAACCATTTTCTACAGGAAGGAGTCTCTTGGATATTGCGTAGTGACGAGTGGTCCTAACTAAGAAACATTAAAAAACATCGAGTATTATATATTTCGGCCGGTACCTATACCGATTGAATATGCATTAGTTATTTTTATAACAGTTGTATCAACTAACTCATCACCAGAACACACATCCCTTCGTTTTCGACGCCCACCTGGGACGCGCAGACCGCAGACCCGGCATAGGAATGCATTGATTTTCGGAGAAAAAACAACAACAACCATCACCGTTTACTCGATGCAGCTTGGTTGCAGGTCTGCAGCAATAGTCTTATAGCAGCATTAGTACAACATTATATGAACATGCAGCAGCAGAAAGGAATGGATTATACAAAATAAATAAACCTGCCCTAAAAAAACGCAGCCCCCACCTTGCTTAAATTTCTGTCTCTTTTTTCGATCGTTGTACGAACTTGGCGCGGCCTCTGCGCCATGAGCTGTCGCAGATAAACTTTTATGATAACGAAAACGCAGCCCGTGGCTCGTTTTTGGGTACTTTTTTGTTGCTGCGATTTTTTCTGTGCCTTGTTTATAATTACGGATGGCTCAAAATTGATTAAAAAATCGAGCCGATGGCTCGATTTTTTATAAGAACGGACTCTGGTCACAATTTAGGTCACCAGTGCACAGTGGGCGTAAAATACGATTTAGCCTCGCGAAACCTATAAACCCCTATAACTCTTTTTTCCCGACAACATGCATCAACCAGTAAAATATCATTGGAAAGCAAATTAATAAAGGAATGCAATGCGTTAAATAGCGGACATGTTGCAGGGCTTTTGCAACGCGGGGTTCGCTTGCAATATGGAACGTCATGACATAATTTGGATCTTCGATATCAAAGGACTCAAGTGTGTGATACGTACTGAGGTAATTGCTTAGGTATTGCTGTGCTCACGATTCATATTTGAGCCTAGTCTGTGACATTTTTATATGATTTTGCAACACCGTATTTTTGATTTTGCAGCATTCAAATAGCGTTCAATTATGAGATTTTTGAGATATCTAGAAAACGTTTTGGACAGCGTTCATAGCTTTTGGTTTGTTTGTTAACTAGATTTGGATGACTCGTGTTTACAATTGTGTATACTTAACCCTATTCGTGGCAGGCCCCTGGCTACCCCTATTAGTGGCGGGGGGGGGAAAGGTCGAAAACGGCCCCTTTGAGATCTCAAGATCTACTCGTCTGATTCTAAATAAACTGATTTTGATTCCCTTAATATGATCTACATTAAATATCCAAAATATTGAATAGGAGTGTAACAGGGGGGCAAAAATGCAGATTTTATATGCATTTTTAATCCATCACAACTGTCAGGTCTTTTGACCGATTTTAACACAGGTAACGGGGATCAATAGCGATTGAATTGAAAAATGAAAATAGACATATTACGGCAGTTTATTGTTGCAAATTTACAAATCATAGGCGTTTTCAGGTCACTAAATATCAAGGGTGAAAAATGCATAGTTGAACAATTTTTGTGGTTTGGTTTGGAAGAATTAAATTGGTGCGTTAGTGTGACATCAGCCAAAATAGTTATTAAGCATATTTTATCAGGGGCGTAGGAACTCATTTGAAGTTGTGGGGGGGGGGTTAACGGCATTTTGAAGTCGATTGCTTCCCATTCATCGTCCATAGCGTAATGTTAAAAAATTCGAAAATGTGGGGCAGTTGTCCCTCTCCCGGCTCCTACGTCTTTATTTTATCCATAGGCAGTGCCAGGTTAAAGGGAATATAGCACCTTGGGAAAAGTATGTAGAACTGGAGGAAGAAAGGCCCTGAATTACGGTCCCTGGAATTCATTATTTGCGAAAAAAGTCAGAAAATTTGTTGTAATTTGAAAAGTAATATGTTGTACATGTGACGTCCACACCAATCTTGCGTCACAAAGCGATGTTGTGTCGTCAACAAGGAAGGCATCGAGACGGCAAACTGCGCCCGCCCAGTGAAGCTCTGTCCGCACCGCACGATGGGTGCACCTACGGCGTGAACGCGAACTGGCTGGGTCAACCGCGCTCGCTCGCGCGCCAGGATAGGACGGGGAGCACGCATACGTGAACCACTAGTGTGCCGAGCGACTGACCGACCGTCGGTGCGTCGGGGCGGACGCAAGGTAACTGAAATATCTGGGCGGAACGGTTCCAAAAAGCGAAGTGCGGGGCAATCACAGTGGAGTAACTACTGATGCGTATCGAAAACTCACGGGATTTGTGACGTTGAAAATATGACCACTTAGACCAACGTTTTTTGCGTTGAAACTCAGGCAACCCTAAAAGGGGGTCGCTTTGGAGGAAAATTTCGGATTTGGGGGTTTCTCAGCCACACCCGACAATCTGGCTATCTCAGTTAAAAACTAATGTTTAAAGGTGCTATATTCCCTTTAAGAAAAGGAAAGGTAAAATACACAACAATCATTAACCCGCGGGCGTAGGGGTCTCCAGCCGAACGCGCGCGTAGGGGGGGGGGTAATGTATTAACCACCCTCTTATCTTCAGAACCAATAACGCAGCGAGACGCGCAAGGCAGATCGAAACTCCTCATGAAAACAATCGAATGCATAACCGTTTTTTCAAGTTAGGTCCATGTAAGGTCATGGCAAGGTCTATGGAAAGTTCGCGTTCATTGAGTAATGGTTATACTTAATTAAAATCCTTTGGATAAGAACTGGTCAATGCACATAAAAGCCTCAGATGTAATACACATTGATAAGAAAATGAAATTGCAGTACAAAGTCAAGGTCAAGCAGGTCAACAAAAGGTCACTGTCACGAAGAGGTAATAGAAAGTCCTTGCGACACCATTTTAGGGGTTATTTGCACGTACAAATCGATATAAACAGCAATTTTTACAACTGACCCACATCCAAAAGGTCAGATCAGTCATCTAAGGCAAAAATGAAAACTGACTACCATATGATAAACAAGGCATAGCTTCTAGGCTTATTTTTTCTTATAAACACAATAATGGCATATCTGTATCAGGTTAAAAATAACAAAAAACGTTATTTTGATAAATGACGTCATTACCTACTTATGCTTGGAGAGCAATCCGTCACTGCAAAATGAAGCTATTACTTATTTACATCGATAATTCAGAAGAACGTACAATAATCCAACAAAGTGTATTTGAAAAAGAACTACGTGATATATATGGTACTCGAGATAAAAAATTGCACATCTTCTTATTTGCTTACTTTAAGTTTGAACATAATATAAATACATTTAAGTTCACAGATGTGACTAAAAACTAATACAAAACATAGAGAAATAACCGATCATAACCAACAATACAACCATTCAAACAACAATTCAGACAAGTACACTTAAAAACAGTAGGCCCGCCGCTAAGATCGCCATTGGCCTACTGTCCGGATCGCCGGCCGGGTGGTGGTCCTCCAAGTAATTGGAGGGTCCCTCGTGCGTTTAATTGCTTGTTAATTGAAGGGTCCTTTTCTCGTATGAAAATAGCGTCCAGCGCTATAAGGCGCCGCTTCTTCCGTGATTTTGCCAGTATCTTTGTCTTCTGGGTCACGAGCTGTCGATTCAGATTTGCACTGTGGTCCTGCCGTGTATGGGTAAGGGATTCGCCCTGTTGTAGGTGCATAGTTATGCGTCTTGTCAATGATGTAGTTGTGTTGCCAATGTATCCACTGGAAGGTAGGAGTGCGCTGTCTCCTAATGTACAATTATAGTGGCAACACGACGTTTGTCTGTTTTAAGGGATTTTTTTTTTTTTTTTTTTCTAATGCCGCACCAAAGCAGTGACCAGGAGTGGCCCCCTCCCCATACCCGACGAACCACAAGCACCTTACTTTAACTACCAGAAAACATACAAATAGACAAGTCGCGCACTCCCAGCTAAGAAATGGAAAGAAACGTAAATAAGCTTAACAGAGAGAGAATACATCCATGATTAGATATTAAAAGTAAGTAAGATATGGCCAAAGTAGTCATTACTGAATCCAGTAAATTGACTGCCCTACATCCTGGAATCACATTCATCACATCGACTTTCATTCAGAAATGTTAGTAAAAGGAGCAATCATACTCAGAAAGCATCTTAGTGGTTTATCTGGTCAAATCGCATTGAGGTCAATTGCCAGCCACATCAGGCACCCAACTAAGCAGAGCTTGTTTGCCAGGTGGCAATATGGAATCAGCTCCAGTAGAGTGGGTGATATACATAATAAACAGATATACAAGACTGCACATACACATACATACACATTACACATACATACGCATAACATACACATACATACACAATACATACACATAACATAACACACACACATACACATACATACACATACATACACATACATACACATACATACACATACATACACATACATACACAACATACAATACATACACATACATATACATATCATACACATACATACACAACTACACATACATACACCATACATACACATTACATACACATACATACACATACATACAATACATACACATAATACACATATATACACACACTACATCATACCTATAGCACATACATAACATACATCCATACATACACATACACATTACATACACATACACATACATACACATACATACACATACATACACAATACATACACATACATACACATCCATTAACCACATCACATAAATCACATACATACACATACCATACACAACACCATGCACACATAGATACATACATACATCCTCATACATACACATACATACTGCATACATACATACAAATACACATACATACATACACATGTGCACACATAATTATACTATAATACCATACATATACACATATAAAGCAATATGCAATAAAACATAAACACTTCGCCTTCCCGCGGCTACCAAGGCCGGCTGGAGGACCGTCAATGCCGCTTCCCCCCCACCGGCAATCCTCGCGGAGAGGACCTCCGTGGGGGGGGGGACGTACATTCCATACATGATATGCCACATCGCAGATGGCATCTACATATAAACACATTATATAAGTAATGTATTGGCAATTGCAAAGTGCAATTTATACTGTATGAATTTCGGTGCTGTAAGTTAACAGGGGAAATTTATTCCTCCCCGTTTTTAATATGATTAAGAAAGTAATTCTTAGATATTCGTTTAATTTTAGAATTTAGACATTGGACCATTTCAATGATGGAAACATTGGGTCCCATTACTTGATTCCAATAGCTTGTTCCCAGCCCATGAAATTGGTGCTTTTATAAACTGTTATGTAAATATTTCCTCAAAATGGTGTTGTTTTCGGCTAATCCGACTAGGCTGAGCTACACAAATATTTGATAATCGAACGAGGCCAAATAGTCTTCAATTTCCTGTGCATAAGTAATAACATTGTTGGTTTCCCAAGGTCTTTCACCACGAAAGAAGCTTTAGTTTTTAACAAGATTGGAGTAGAATGTGCAAATCTAGTTGTCCCATCTCTACTATCCTAAATAACCCGTTTTTGGTAATTTCTCTAATTTTGGTATGTGAATAGAGTATCGTGTTGCTATATAGAAAACAGCAATAATCACATAAGACAAAAAAAGGGAGTTGTAAAGCAACATACAGATGTTTTGAATGAAGAAATATTTACTCTGCTAATTATGCTGTATTTCTAGCCACAAAACTGTGTAAAGTTTTAGCATATGTGTATTCCATTTAAATCAGTCATCAATAAATACGGCCAAGGATTTAACCGTTTCCCGTATAAATCAGCACCCTAATATGAAGTGTTTACTGCTACTTGCAATTTTTTTGTGTGTAGATCGATAATAGTTTACCATATTTAAGTCAGCTGGTTGCTAGAAACCATTTCAGCTATTTTTGGCATAAAGTATGTCTAATATTTTGCAATTCATGTTCATTTCTTGCCTTCAACAAAGATTGCTCGTTCATCGGCATATAAATACGAGGTCATTTGATCACATATATTTGGGGAAATCATTTATTATTAATATAATTAACAACGGTCCCAAGATTGATCCCTGGAGGGACCCAAATTCATCTTGGTAGAAATTGACATAATATTCATTATGGACACATTGTGTGCGTCCGTTATGTATTGTATTGCACAAGATCAGGTCAATCCAAATAAAAGGGGCATTCTCAGGACTCGCAGTACATAGTATCACTCAATGTAATCTAAAATAAACAGCGACTGAAATGGTACAATGACCATGGACAAATGATGCTGGTTAAAAGATATCAAGCACTCTTTAAAATGTCACGAATGCTGGTTTTGAGGGCACGCAGGGACAGACCGGCCAGTTCATTGCCCACGACATGATTGTTATACAGCTGGACGGCTCGGTACTTAAAGGAACGCTTTCCGTGGTATTAGTGACGTACGACGTAGGTATAATATGCGATTGCTGGACCGCGACCAGTAATGCTCTATGATTTATATCGACAGTGAGGTACGCCAGACTCAGGTTCCCTGTTCACTTAAAATCTTATGCAGAAACATAGTCATTGAAGTAACGAGTTGTTCCGCATTGAACCAATCGAGCTGCAACAAACGTCAACGATATGATCAAATTTTTCCACCTGATAGTCACTTACACAAAATTTAACCACTTTCTGCAACTTAAGATTGTTTACGGTTGGCAAAACTAGCATACACTTGCGCGCAATATGCGGAACATGAGAGAAATACTAAGGCACAAATAATGAGACGTCAGCACGTCGCGGGTAAACAAATGTTTAGCGTTAAGGTATAAAAGAGCAACTAGGGTACCATTACAACGATCAATTTACATGTTTGATAAGTGTCCCAAGATAAACTGGATCCATGAGACACCAGAGATTTTAACACTATTAGAACAATGCAGCGAATCATCCATAAATTTCACAGTGGGCGGCTCTGAGATCTGACTTAGCTGGCGTCTGTCCCCGCAAAGCATGAGCTCGGTCTTTCCTGCATTGACCATCATGCCAGCTGGAAGACACCATGTACACATAAGTGTCCGAGGACAGACTCAATGAGGGAGCTGCATTCCCTGTCAGCCTGCTGCCGGTCCAGTGAATGGCGATCCTGGCGTGTCATCCCTATCGTTCGCCACTGTCACCGAAAACCGTTGATCGTTGGATGGGATATGACAGTTTAGGTCGTGCTGCAATGTTGAAAAAGTAAGGGCAAGAGCACGAGACCCTGGAAACGTGCCAATCGTAATATTTTGGGGTCCAGATAATGGCTTCTCCAGATTTACACGCGTTGTTGTCCCTGTCTAAATACTTCTGTGAAACCATCCAGCGAGATTGCAGACAATTGAACGCTTAGTGAGAGAGTGGAATGGTCGAACAACACAAAACAGCGACTAAATCTATAAATTAAAAAGAGTACTTAAGATCGGTCCATACAATGACCAGAAAATTCCCCCCGGGGGGTCCCAGTGACATTTAAATAAAGCGTACTAGTTGAGTGAATTGCACATAAAACCATGCTGATCGTTACTAAAAAGGCAATTGGCTATCCCCTGCAAATAATGCTAGAGCTGCTGATGCACGATTTCTCATTATTTAACAAATGGTAGGGACGAGAGTAACAGGTCTGAATTAGATCTGATGAACGGATCGTTCCTTTTATACATCAGGTATGACTATAGCACTTTTCCAAGCAGAAGGCAACAGTTTCGAGTTGCGATCTTTGGTTGAATAATACGAAGTAATGAGCGGCCGGTGACTTCAAAGGTGAGTTTGAATACTTTTAAAGGAATGTCTCCTTCCACGCTGGAGGATTTGTTGGGCAGTGAGGATAGGATGCGCTGGAGGTGGTCCAGGGTGACGGGCACGATATCAGGGCGCCACATACCGCGTATATCGTACACTGAGCGGCTCGCGGCCCGACTGAGTAAACTGTGTCATGACTTTGTCACGTGTTTCTGTGCCGATGGAGGTAAAATATGTGTTCAAGTCGTCAGGTGTAAGATCAACAGGCTGTGTGGGCGAGCCTCTTTTCGGCGATATGATGGGCTGAAGTTGGCGGTACAGCGTTGAAGGATGTGAGTTAATAATGCGCTGCGAGATTGTGTCACGGCAGTCGTCTCTAATGGCCCGTTTCACTACACGTTAAGCTGACTGTACAGATCGGTGTCGCCGCTGTTTTGGCTTCCCCTGCGTTGCTGCAATCAGGTCCAGTGTGTCGTCACTGACAGGTGTTTGGCGATGGATTATACACACGGTACCTGCGGAGGGGTACATGAAGGTCCAGAATGCGGTTCATCTCAGATGAAAAACGTTCCCACTGCCGTTCGCACGAATCGTCCTGCCTGACCACTGTGGTCCAGTCGGTGGCGCGTACGTCAGCGATAAAGTCCACTGGGTTTAACGCACGCCAATTACGACCGGTGCGGTACATGGGCTTGACTCTTGTGCGTGAAATGACAGTGGTGATAACAACACGCCGGTGGTGTGAGGTGTAGTCACACAACTGAACACTGCACTGAGGCTTCACATTACCCCCGCATAATTCACCCGACATGAGCACAACATCCAGCACAGAGCGGATTATCGACGCGGTAGAACGTGGTCATAACTTGGTTAGCAGTCCGTAGTTTTCGAGCTCTAGAAGGTCTCTGTGTGCAAGAGGGTTTGTTTGAGATCCGATTCAGGTCCACCGCCAGAACGAATTTCTGCGATGAGTGGGCTGCCATGACAGTCTGCCAGCTGCGCTTCTTCTATGCATCATAGTCACTGTTGACCTGTGACGCAGTTGTTGATGGGGGCCGATAGATGCATCCGATGATGACTGCTCTCTTCTTGTCGACTTTGACTTTCAGCCACAGCGACTCAACATGTGAGGAAGAGCGCGACTGCGGGGCGACAGTCAGTTTGTCGACTTGTAGATTTTCCCGAATGTAGATAGCAACACCTCCACCAGACTTCTTACGGCCGATTTTTCTGTCACTCCGGAATAATCGGTACCCAGGGAGACTAATCAGTCGGTCAGGTTGCGCCTTCAGATTAGATCTCAGTGAAACAGTGATGTCTGCATCACTGCTGGACTAACTCAGCTTGATGATATCGGGGAGTCGGGAGGAGAGACTGACATTCAGGACCTCCTGGACTATTCGTGGCTGTTCCCTCACAGCACCGGAAGCCGCCACGGAGGCCGCAACACCTGTGGCCTTCTGCTGGAGCCGCTTGGTGTCATGTGTCGTCAGTCTGGAGGGTGTCACCAGCGTCGATGGATGGACGGGGAGCTTCACCTCCGACCCCCGGTGGTCGGTCCGAGGGTGACATGGACCGTGATGGTCTCCCGATCTGGCGCCTACGCCGCGCGGCCGACGGCGATGTAGCCGCGGCGCCGCGGCCGGCGGACCAGCTGGCGCCGGCGAACGGCCCGCGCCTTAACCCGGCCAGCAGCGGGGTAGAGGTGGGAGAAGGGGGAGACGGGCGGCCGGCGCCGACCCGCAGCTGGGGCCCAGGTCGCATAGGCGGTGGCAGGGACGGGCCGGAGAGCTGCCGCTGACGTCAGTGGCAGGCTCTGACACAGAGTCGCACCGCAGGTGGATAAGAGCGCGGTCATAGTTAGGCCGCCGGCGACAGATACGGCTCCCGAACTGCGGCCCGGCGCTCTGCAGACGGCGGCCGCCCGCCTCCCTCGGCGGTGTCTAGATCCGCCATTGCACAGCTGACCCGGTCCCGCCGCCGGTGGCGCCGCCACAGCACTGATCCACGACTTTCAGTAGAGTCGGTAGGTGACGGAACTCGGGGTCTGATTGGTCTCGTGAAGCAGTGTGCTCTCCCGAAACCGGTAGAAGGTGGTTCGTCGACCGGACCGGTTGCGATTGGGTCGCTTGACAATGTCAAACAACATATTAAAAGCGACGAATCCTTGGAGAATCCTACACACAAATCACATACTGAAACCGCAGTCCGGTAAAACACCGGTAAGAGATTAACTGGTGGCCGAGATACTGGCTGGAACACGGCATACATGACTAAAAGAACGGAAGCGCGAGAACGTGGCGCCGCCAAATCAGGCGCTCGGCCAGAAGTGTGATGCATAGGAGTGATGCTGCATGAGATTGAGGAGCTTAGGGAGCATTTTTTTGCGGCTCAAGTTAGGTAAGCTGCTCGGCTTACGGAGTGCTCTGCTATGGGCTGCTGTCTGGCCAGCTAAAGTTATCACCAAAACAGGGTCGTGTCGCATGTTATCATGTTCATTCTGCACAGCTTGTGCTTACCTTATACATGAATAATGAACGGGATGCAAGATTGGTACTGTTTAAATTTAAAATATGATTTCCAGTTATATGAGCGAAAAACATATCATATGTGTTATGACAGCTTGTACGGCTTCAAAATTATGTTGCTGTCCTTAAAAACAAGAAGAATGTAATGACCCGTCAGACGTCAGTGTTCAGCTATCAATTTCAGTTAACTAATAATTATATGACGAAGTACTTGTATGAACAGCATAGCGATTAGCAAGATATTATATTATTGTAACCTTATGTATATGTTCAATACTGAGTTTTACAATATACATAGATAAAGTTGAATACGTTTCGGATACAATCTTTCTTCAGTTCGGTTATATCAAATCCCCTTTTTTATTTTAAATCGAATATAACTCACTATTGAACACATTGGCGTAAAAACGTTTTTGAAGTTGGTATGGATTGTCATTGATGTTAAATTTTTCCCCGAATTTCGTCCACTTGTATTTTAATTGGTGCAAAAAATGAACTGCCACATATAAACGTACAGTCCAAATTTACATACAACCCGAAAAAAGTCCCTTGGATGATCAAAATTGCATCTCTCTGACAATAAGTTGGTGAGGATTTTCCTAACCAATTTTCAAGTTGGTGTGGAGCCTTCCACACCAACCACATACAAAGTTACACTCATGATTGAACATACGGTTAAAATGCTGTATCTTAACTAATAATTTGACACTATTATGGGCTGAAAAAGGGAAATAGGAAAACAAAATGTTTTGATATGTGATATTTTTCCTGTATGAGCCGTACAAAATGGTTCCATAATTGTTTGAAATTATAAATAATTCAATTTATAAGTTACAACATAGGTATAAGCCTCACGTAGTTGCGAATGAACGAGCGAGCGCGAAGGGAAACTCGTATCTATGGTAAATTTTCAAGCCAATCGGCACAGAGGCGGATCCAGGGGGCAAAAGGCAATTGCCCCTCCCCAAGCGGAAAAGTCGGATGGGCAAAGTTATGTTTGCCCCCCCCCCCCCCAATAGTCGGAGAAAAATTACAATTTTTGCCTTTCCAAAATACATTTTAGCTGTTTTAGCAACATTTATTTATAACGGTATAATACGCACTGCTGCAAATTGCAATTAACAAGTGATTAGCAAATTGCAATTAACAAGTGATTCATAATGTTACCTTACAAATTGGTCCTAACCCCAACTGCAAGTTTTACTTAGATATCTATCATAGTTTTGAGTTAATGAGAAAATTCGGGAGGAGGCGGATTATTCTTCCACCCCCCAGCGGGGTGCGGGTTAGCATGCGCATTGCCGGGGGATTTCCGCCCCCTTAGGTTTTTCAAGCTGCGGAAAAACAGCGGCGCGAAGCGCCGACAAATTTTGCACAGCTGTTAGGGCATCAATTACCCACATTGTATTATTTTTTTAATCTCGGGTCATCTCGGGTCACCGGGCCAGGTCACGTGGCCCAACCTCAAAAACGTTTGCGGTCATACCACAGCCAGAGTTTTGCCGATTGGTTTCAATATTACAGGATTTTATTAGGTCATAATTAGGTATTTTATATTTTTATATTGGATCTTTTTATGTCGGTGTCCTTATCTTATGATCGGGTAAGTTTCGTGATCTCCTCATTATAAGTGAATGGGAAAATATACAAAATGTACAAATGTTTCCAATTCAGAGAAAATGATTTGGATCAGTCAGGCCAATTTTTTCAGAAACATGTTATTTTAGCTCATTATTAGTGACCCAGGTGTAATTATTGCTTAGTTTCCTCTGCAAAGTCATTTTAGGTCATCTGATGTCATCAGCAATAATTTGCTAATAACTCTTGCTATAGTAAAGATAGAGACGATCGGATGTCACAAATATGTTTGTCTCGTCGAGCCGCGTCGCCCTATATGCAGCATGACCTACCTGGGTAACCAAATCACCTTGACCTGAGGTTAAATTTATCAGTTAATCTACAACCCTGAAAAGTGGCATCTTTATTAGAGATCGTCTCGAGCTACCCAACTCCGTTTTCCGCTTTTCGCTACGCTGCGTGGTTTTCGAGATCTTAGGGGAGGCATAAATTCCCCCCGGCGGTTCGTGTTCAGCGCAGACCCCCGCCGGTGCGTCGTGAGTGGTAACTGGTAAGTGGTAACACACATAGGCGGCGGAACGGGGGGGGGGGCACCGGGCAACCGTGCCCCCTTTGATCTGCAAGGGGGCACACAACAAAGTGCCCCCTTAAATCTGGTATGGCTAAGGTATATGATTTAGGTCTAATTATCACATTATGAGAACATATTTCTATAATGCCGTAAATATTTACGAACGTGAAAATACTCGTGGAAAAACGACAAATGTTTGAAAAATCGTAGAAATTCGAGTTTTTAAGCCAATTGCAAACAAAAAAACACCAAAAGAAAGGAAATCACATCTTCTTCTGAATGGTCGTCTCGGATTTACGAAATGTTAGGTTTTTAACCCTTAAAATGACAAAAACTGTGTTTTAAATAAGTTTTTCACAAAATCAATAAATTTATAGTTATTAAAAAGTATCTTTATACATATTTGAGAGAACCACGTATGAACGACATCCAAGCAAAACTGCAAACAATATCTTTACTTTTGACTGACTTATGGCTTCCTAACTAAAAGTAACTCAAGACGTCATTTTTAAAAAGTTAAGTTTTTCGCCTGTAGTGACATGCAGGGGCGCAACCGCCTATACGGACACTACGGAATGTCCGTCCCGTTTTTGACGGGCGCCNTGGGCGCAAATTGACCCAAAGGTGTCGGCGCGCCCTTAAACCCCAATAAACAACAAACAAACAGCTTCTCTAAATCTACATCAAATCTGCACCAGCAGGATGGGCCCCACCTATGAGATCTTCGTTGAATATGGCCATACTTGCAGTCTGGGAGACCTGCACAAACCCAGGGGTGGAACTTTATATCTCTTGGGAAGAAGGCGCGCGGCCCCAATGGATTTCAAGTTAACCATTAGGGCCTGTGCGTTGCATGGTAAGAACTGAGTTAAAATCTATTAAAACCAACATTAGGGCCCCCCAGCAATTTCATAAAGTTCTGCTTCTGTGCACAACTGATGTGGGAAGCGAGCTCCAGCCGTTAATGGTGTGTATGCTGTGGTCTATGGACATGTGTTCAGGCTCTTGATGATGCATGCCGCTGAATAGTTTCCAGGAATGACCTCAATCCTGGTCAATGTTGATGTAACAAATTAAACAAAATGCTTTACACTGCTAGATTAAAATGGCAGTGCACTTTCTCTGAAACAAACTTATATCAAATTGCACCCTCGTTTTACTTATTTTCCAATAGTATATTCCAATTGCGTTGGTAGTTTTACATGTTTTTCCATAATAGTTATTTTTCAAAATTTTTTTTTATTGGTGATTTTTGTACTGCTTACCTGTAGTTTAAGTTAAAACATAATTATGTAGTGCCCATCACGAAAATGATAAACCTATACACCACATTGTGTTTTTACTCAAATGTAGTTCCACAAGTGCATGTTACTGAAGACAATAATTGCAAAGCACAGTGATTCCAAAGATCAATCTACAGTTGGGAAAATGGGCAATTGCCCCCCCCCCCAAAAAAAAAAATTCAAAATCTGCCAAAAATGACACCATTTCTGATTATTAGAAGGCAAATCTAAGAACTTTGTATTAAGAAAATTGCTGCTTAAACAGCTATCAATGCATGGCAAGCCAAAATCCGATAAGTTTCAGAATTGTGAGACTTTTGAATTTTGCCTTCCAAACTCCATCTGGATCTGCAGCTGGAAAAAAGTTTTGCCTGCAATGTTGCCGGTTGCAACCTGTCGCTCCTGACTCGCAACACAAGAACGTGAAGACCTTATCCTTTTTCAATTCCCAGATCCAGCTTCCGAGCAGCTTGAAGTGCCACTGCCACAGGTGTGCAAAGACAGAATCCCTTTAAACACTTGAAACTGCATTCAGTCTGCTCCTTTGCACTTCATAGATGATGACTATGATCCATCATATTGGTCAAGCAAAGCCTTTATGTCCAACATGCAACCACGGCTTAGAGTCTGATGTCATTCCCTCACAAAAACATCCCTTCCCACACCCAACAAGTATACAGTAATTAAACCCGGACTGCAGCCTACAGGACTCCGGACTGCAGCCTCCAGAGTCCAGACTCGGGACTGCGGCCTCTCACGCCGGCATGCGGGTGCCTACTGCCTAGCTCCGGCCTGCCTATTTACTTTTCCTAAACAGATAAGGTATAATGTTGACGCATCGGGTCTGTCTCAAGGCGCTCCGAATTGATTATATTCATGAAACAGGTTAGGTTTTCACCTTCAAAAAATTTTGATCTCAGATCAAGGTTCAAGTGGCCATATAATCATGTTGTATCTTAGAAACGTGGTATCGAATGCAAAAACACCATAAATACCGGGTTACACTGCCTATGATGTCCACACTTCATTTTGTCGAGTTATTGACCAAAAGTGTTTTGTTGACCTCGAATGACCTTCTTGACAACCCTGTAGGGGTCACTGAACAAATATTGTGCACCTGTTCAATAAGAAATGCCTATTTTAAAATATTCTGGGGTATGAACTGTTATCATAAGTTTCCTCGGAATAGGAAGCATTTGAACATTTTCCAATTGACTTACAATGGGGAGGTCACGAAATCGAACCGACCTTAGGTCACCAATTTACCTAATCCGAGATATACGAATTGTAGGAACCTACACCCTGATAAATCTTGCAAGTTTGAAACCGATCGGCCAAAAACTGAGGCTGTGTACAGACCACAAACTTTGAAGGCATGGGTCATGTGCCTTACCTGGTGACCTGGTGGCCGAGGTCCCACAACACCAGAGGCCCCTAAGGGCTGAGGTCGTACAGGGACCCTCTCCTGCTGGCCGACTGAGGGCTACTCAGACCGCCAAGGCCCTTTAAACTGATCGAGGGCTACGAGGGGCTCACTCAGGCGGCCAGAGTGCACCTCGGGCACTTGAGCCCCTCATGCGAATACGGGCCCCTCAGGCTACATAACCCCCTCAGGCCGACTGAGGGCCCCGTCAGGTCGATCAAAAGGGTCCCTCAAGGTGGCCGAGAAAGCCCTCAGGCCACCAGAGGGCCACTCAGGCCGACAGAGGGCTCCTTCAGGCTGACTGAGGGCCCCGTCGGATAGATGGGGGTCTTAAAACTGTCCGAGGATTTCTCAGGCCACAGAGAGCCCCTCGTTCACACATAGGGCCCTCAGACCTACAGAAGGCCCTTCATGCCGACAGAGGGCCACCGCAGACTGATAGACAGCCCCTCAAACCGTCAGAGAGCCCCCTCAGGACGACAGAGGGCCCCTAAAACCAACAGAGGCCTATTTAAGACCCCATCAGAATGTCAAGAGGGCCCCTTCAAATCGGCAGAGGGCCCCCCACCGACACGAGGGGCCCCCACTCACCGACAGAGGGCCTCCTCAGACCAACAGAGGGCCCCTCATGCCAATCGAGAGGCCCCCTCAGGCCGACTGAGGGCCTCTCACGCCAACCGAGGGGCCCCCTCAGGTCGACCGAGGGCCCCTTCAAGCCGACCGAGGGCCCCTTCAAACCGGCAGAGTGCTCCTCGTGCCAACCGAGGTGCTCCTTTAGGTCGTCTGAGGTCCCCTTCAGATCGGAAGAAGGCCTCTCATGCCGATCGAGGGCCCCCCTCAGGGCGACAGAGGGCCCCACGAGTCCACGATGGGCCCCTTTTCAGACCGCGAAATAGGGCCCCTCTGACGCGACAGCGGGGGGGGCATTTCCCCAAATGGGCCTCCCCCCCTGGCATGCCCCTGACCCCCGCCCTCCTCTGCCGGTATGGCGCGGTAATGCTGTTACGCTCGGTCGGACTCGAGGCATTCCGGCCAGGTCGTGTAGTTAGAGTGAAAGACGGTTTAGATTTGCGATTGTCAGACTATATCACACCTTTCTGCATCATATCCAGTATAAAAATATGGTCAAAAGCCGCCGAAAAATGCTTCCAGACTATCGTCCATTATATAGGCGGTGAAAGGCGCCGACTGAGTTAGCATCCCAATGACGTCATCCGCTGGCCGTGAAGGGAAGGTAAAAAAATGCTGATGACTTTACCTGGTTATAGGGCCTTGGACTGGCCTGACAGGCCAGTCCCTCAACAAACACCAATGCCATATTCCCGGCTGCAGAACACACCACGACGCTTGACGATGCCACTCATCTGGAACTCACCGCAGTCGCCACACGCCACACGCCACGCAGCCATATGTACGCTGCACGCTACAAACGCTACACAGCCTACACATGCTACGCAGCCACAAGTGCGCACCACTAATTTAAATAGTACAACATTGAAGAATAAACAGCTCTACCAAATGTGGCATCGTTACGCGGCGCTATTTTTCCCCACTATTCCCGAAAAAAAAACATCTTGGGGTCAAAATTATCCCCTTACCTGGATGAGGGGATAAGCCAGATACATAGTCACACCTCATGATAATAACCTTTTTTAGCAAGCGTCTGCAAAGTCTGGCACCACATTATACTTGTCTGTAGTGTGACTCAGCTCAGTACAGAAACAGCAAGTGATGGCACTGAGGGTGACGTGTCACAAGCCAATGCCTGCTTCTCTAGTCGCGTATGTGAGGACTAGGTATGTGTTTTGTTGTTCTTCGGTCTTAACCGAGTTCCACGTGAGATGGCTGCAAGGCCTACGTCCTCTTGGCTGAGGCGCAGTCGTACGTCTGACAACAGACTCTCAAGTTGACGTCCCTATCGGGCATACAGTGTATCGCACAATCACAACAGGTTAAAGCTTTCTTCGACCGGTGAAAGTATCTAGTGCAGCGTTACCTTAGTGAGTGCTACATGCCGGTCCGCTGACACTGATCAGCAGCCTGATTGCACACACGCACACTGCTCTTGCATTTCGTGCTGCAAGATGAAGCATGACCAGCTGAGATCCAGCCGCTGAGATCCAGCCGTATGGTGTTTGATTCCGGTTCTTTTGCAATCGCTGTATCACCTTTTATTTTTATCATACTTTCATCACCTTCTCTTTTTATCATACTTTTATTGTTTCGCATTCGCTGCTTCACCTTTACATTTTATCGCACTTTATAACCTATTCATTTCATCACACTTTAATCACCTTTTCATTTTACTACACTTTTAATTTTGCATTCGCTGTTTCACCTTTTCATTTTATCACACTTTATCACCTTTGTATTTTTATCACAGATGCTTATTTATCACCTTTCATTTATCACTTTTATCAACACTTTCTCATATTTATTGCACTTTCAATTTGTATTTACTACGTATGTGTCCACCGTCCATTCCATGTGTATTATGCTGCGCACAGGCCCAACTACTGCTGTTTTTATCCTGATGCATATTTGTATGTGTTTTTTACTGTGTGCTTGAAGCTACTCCTGAAAAGCCAAGGTGCATGGACGGATTATATAACCAACACATACATATGTTGCAGGCAATATGAAAACTCGGGCAGTATAAATACTGCCAGTTCAGTATGCATACTGACCGGAGGGCCGGTCAGTATTCATACTGCCCTGTCAGTATTAATACTGACCGGCCTCCCGGTCAGTATGCATACTGACCGGGCTGTATGAATACTGACCGGGCAGTATGAATACAACCCACTTTTTTGCTCACGCCCATATAAACAAAGCTCGGGCAGTATGATACTGACCGGGTCAGTAATGAATACAAGTTCAACGTTCAAGTTGAATGATTTTCCCTGAAATTGTGGTATTCCAAGTTTTTGAATAAACATTCAGGGTCCTACGCAGTGGCTATTCTGCACCCAGCATATACGTACAGGGAAGGCTACAAGTAATAATTTGCAACAGATGGATCGACTAACTATTAGTCACAGATCGATCTTTTTTATAACGCATCAGCAGAGGTCTAGGTTTTATAATGGACAAGAAGGCATGGGCGCAGAGGGGGCGGTGCGTGGACGATGTGGGGGCAGCATGTCCAAGCGCGGCCGCGTGGTAACGGGAATTGCCGCTGGGGAAGTGAGCCGACGCGCGGGAGGTGCAGTGAGCCGACACCGTTTGCGGAGACTCGGGTGCTACGCAGGGAGGCCTCCTTTCGTGTTGTGAAAAGCGAGCGCAGTGTGTGTGTGGGGGGGATGGGTGAATCGTCTTCGTGAAGTGGTTGGTACACGCTTACACAATCGTGGCGGCGCACCATCTTGGGCAATGCAGAAATACAATCAACAACCTGCCGCCTTGGTACTGTGCTGCGGTGGAATCATATGTCATAGTACCTGTCTCTCCAGCTAACTTGTCTATCTCTCTTGAAAAATACTTCGGGAGATTTTCACTGTTCCTGGCCAGTTTTTCTGTGTCTAGTTTTCAAGGACGAATGTCACATTTTCGCTTTGTGACCTCTAAGAGGCCAACTAATGGTATTGCGGTTTCTTGCAGTTTTTGAGATAACTTCTAACATATAACTATCTAACATATAACATATAACTATAGGCACTCGATGCTCATAACAGATTAACAAATGAGAGAGCCAGGGGAAAATGGTTTAGAGACATCGGGGANCAGCGACGTTTATACAACTTTATCCTCACAACATTCACGACGTTGTCGCAACGTTGTTAAAACGCAAATTTCCAACTTCATTTTTTACAACGTTGTTACAGCGGTATCTGTTACCTGGGTTATCATTCTAACATTTAAGCTCAGGTCCGTAGTCTAGGCCCCATCTAGGTCAATAAATGTCAGGAAGCCATTTTTTCCAAAACGTTTGTCATTAGTTACTTTGTATTGGTTAGACATGTATAAGTAATTTGAACACCATCGTGTTTTTCTCGTGAAGGCACTTTGAAGCAACATATTAATGGTGACCCGGTTAGGTCAACTTCAAAATTTTACCTAAGTTCTAGGTCATTTGTTGACCCAGGTAGATCATGCTGCATGTGGGGTGACGTAACTCGACAAGACAAACACAATGGTGTCATTCGCACGTTTCTATCTTTCTTCTATCAATAGTTATTGGCAAAAAGGTGCTGGTGACCTGAGATGACCTCAGCCGACCTTACAGAAAGTCACTGAGCAATCATTTCACCTGGGTCATCGACAATCAGCTGAAATATAGCAGGATTCTGAAATAATTGGCTGGATCCAATGCATGTTCTCTGAAAAGTAAAAAGGAAGCACTTGTATATTGTTCATGAAACGTGAATTTGATGACCTCTGGTGACCTCAATATTGACCTGAGCCAAATCACGCTCTAGTAACTTCGAATGACCCTGCAGAGAGTTTTCGAACGCTGTTTTCCACGTCTTGCTATTTTTTGTTAGTTTTTGAGTTAGAGAGTGGGATCCCAATGGGATTTAACACGCGCACTGGTTTTTCGTGAATAACTCGAAAACTAAGCGAGCAGAGCGGTGGTGTTAATGCGAAATTTACGGAAACTCAATAGTGGATCGTTTGACGTAAAACAATTGGAAATCGGTCGGTAAATTTTTGAGTTATATGGATTTGAATTCCAAGATGACGGCTAGAATCGAGGTCGGCCAAGCGATATCTACGGAACCAACAGTCAGATCGGGACGATTCAAACTCCATTCGGTAGCCAATGGCAATGCTCATCCCTGAACTTAACTTAAGGCACATTGGTGGTGACCTGTGACGTCACAGAGGTCAAACTCCAAAAATGGTGATATTTAGCCTGATTTGACATTGGTGACCTCGTTTGACCCTTAATAAATTTACCTAAGGTCACTTAAATTTTAGAAAATGTAGATAATCATAGCATCTACCATAAGTACCTACCCTGTAAATTTCATGATTAAAGCCTTCATACTTTCTGAGATCTCAAGGGGGCACTAAAGTGCCCCCCTTACTCTGCACGTTAGTGGCATACCCCTCTCCAGTGCGCGTGTTAACAAGAACATCATGCCGGCTAGCATACGTCATGTGCCGCTAACGTCACGAGCAATCAGGCCTTGAGATCCTGTTTTTGGCCGGAATGGCCTACCTTGTTATAGAGCCTTGGTTGAGATGTTCGGCCCGCATCGGCCGTTGTTACGTGCTCACCGTTGATATGGTTGGCCCGTAGCGGCTGTTGTTACGTGCTCACCGTTGATATGGTTGAGCCCGTAGGGCTTGTTGTTACGGTGCTCAAGCGTTGATATTTGCGTTGGCCGTAAGCGGCTGTTGTTAACGGGCTGCTCAACGTTGAATAGTTGGCCCGTAGCGGCTGTTTGTTAGTGCTCAAAACGTTAGATATGGTTGGCCGTTAGCGGCTGTTGTTACGTGCTCACCATTGAGATGGTCGGGCAGCGTTTCATACTTGGCCCGGGCGAGGACGCCGTCGGTGGCCATGTGGAGCGGTATGCGGCCCTGGTGACCGATCTGCTGAGCCGTCTGCAGGGCGGGACGGCGCGGACACGGCGGCAGCGCGCGCTCCGGACCCGGACCCGTATCCGACACGTGCGGACACGGCACCCCCGGCGGGCCCGGACACAGGGCGGCCGGGTGTTCCGGCTCGTGGACGGAGCTCTGGTGTTGGGCCGGTGTGCCAGGCTCGGCCCCAGGGCACGGGGCGGGGGGAGGCGGCGAGCAGCCGGCCGGCCGGACAAAGCCGACTCGGCTCGACGGGTCACAGCAGGCCATCTGAGGGTTACAGAAGACTGGGTCACAGCAGGCCATCTGAGGGTTACAGAAGACGGGTCACAGCAGGCCATCTGGGGGTTACAGAAGACGGGTCACAGCACGCCATCTGAGGGTTACAGAAGACGGGTCACAGAAGACGGGTCACAGCAGACGGCTTACAGCAAACGGGTCACATCAGACGGGTCTGATGGGATTTTTACGGGTTAAGATTGTTACGGGTTTGCCTGATAAAACCAAAAAATATAGACGGTGGGTATCCGACTCCGTCCATGCAGAGGATAAGTGGCTACTAAAACAAATTAGTATAAGCAATTGGGAAACTTGCCGCGAAGCGGCGCAAATTTTTTCAGTTTGTTTTACTGTAGATAGATGGATTTTGACTGCTGCAAAGGCATTTTGACGACAAATTGTTATCTTTCTCCGATAAATTGTTAGCTTGCACAGTTTTCCCCTAAGGCAAAGCCATTATACATGATTATCGATCGCTTTTCCTTGTGAGGCTCGATTGTATGGGGGAGGGGCAAACAGGCCACTTTATGCCTGGGGAGCATGGCCAATGAACCCTGGATCCGACAGTGCTGGTAACAGTGTAAATGGTTTGAGAGCAGCAAAAGGCAGAAGGCAGTACGACTTTTACGCGCATAAATGGTCCCTGTGTATTTGGAGGAGCTTGGGAGAGATGGCTCTGGGAGATGGTCCTGTCCTGGTCCCCACTATTAATTAGCTTTTTGGTCCAGCAAGCTGGGCACCACTGGAGCAGGCTCCCGGTGCCGACGTTCGCGTCTTTGCGTTCGCGTCGCCTTTTTCGAAGCTCGGCAGACTAGCTAATATGTCCGCCTAAAAGTTTTATGAAGGGAGTGGGCCCTGGGGCAAGCAATTACTGCCAAGAAAAGGCTCTGCCAGACACTTAATGGATTTATTTTCTTTATTTGCAAAATTTGTGTAAGCAATAACAAAACTCGTGTCATGCCGCGAAGCGGCGCGAAATTTTTCAGTTTTTCACTGTAAATTTTGATTGCTGTAAAGGCAATTTGTACGATAAATTGTTGACTTTTCTGGGGGGAGCAAAAGACATGTTGCCCCCCCCTTTAAGGCTGTTGGAGGGGCATGACCTGGTTTCCCCTTGGACCCGCCAGTGTATAATGTATATAGGCCAATTCGTAAGCTTTTAAATAAGGGTTGTACTATTGGTTCCAAAATAAGCGTCCGCTGGGTTGGCCGGCACAGTAGTCAAAGGGAATATAAAGCCTTGGGAAAAGTATGTCGAATGATGGAGATGACTGCCCGGATGAGTGGCAATGATCTCCATCATTCCACATACCTTTCCCAAGGCTGTATACTCCTTTTAACTGTTGTGCCGGCCAACCCAGCGGGACCCTTATTTTGGAACCAATAGTGCATAACCAGCCTGCTGATCTTAGCTGATGTGTCATGGAGCACTCGGTGCCAACTAGGCAGGCTTAATTCGTCTTCTGGACTTAAACTCGTTCTGCTGGCTAATAAACATGATTTTCAAACCATGTCACCCAGCGGCCAGCAGCGCGACACAGCTCCGACACAGATAAAGACATAGATAAAGACAGCGACACAGATAAAGCCACAGATAAAGACAGCGACACAGATAAAGCCACAGATAAGGACACGCGACCACAGATAAAGCCCACAGATACAAGACAGCGGACACAGTCTAAAGCCACAGATAAACACCACGCGACACAGATAAAGACAGCGAAACAGCATAAAGACAGCGACCAGAACCAAACCCAGGCACAGCGACACAATCAACACAACAGATAACAAAACAGACACGCGCAACCACTCTAACAATGACAACAGATAAGACAGCAAGACCAAGATAAATAGACAGAGACACACAGATAAGACTACAGTACAGCACGCGACACCCAGATAAAGACACAGTAAAGACAGCGACACAGGATAAAACAGACACGATAAAGACAGCC
Organism: Semibalanus balanoides; assembly: GCA_014673585.1. Lineage (NCBI taxonomy): Eukaryota > Metazoa > Arthropoda > Thecostraca > Balanomorpha > Balanidae > Semibalanus > Semibalanus balanoides. The sequence continues at coordinate 540,036 of VOPJ01010545.1, read as the reverse complement.
GACACAGATAAGTCACATATAAGACAGCGACACAGACCTAAAAGCCACAGATAAAGCACCAGCCACACATATAAATGCACAGATCGACCACGCGGACTACCGCCCCACCCAACCACCCCCCCACACAACGACCACCGCACACCCACCCACACCCCCCCCACAACCACCCCGCGCACCCCCGCCCACACCCACCGAGACAACAAAACAACAAAAACACACATATCAAAAAAACACACCAACAACAACAAACAACATGACCAACAAAAAAACAAAAAGCAAAAAAACAAAAAGAAACAAAAAAAAAAAACAACAAAAAAGCAAACAAAAAAAAAGAACACGGAATGAGACAGATAAAGCCACAGATAAAGACAGCGACACAGATAAAGCCACAGATAAAGACAGCCACACAGATAAAGCCTCAGATAAGAACAGTGAAACAAATAAAGTCACATATAAAGACAGCGACACAGATAAAAACAGCAACACAGACAAAGGCAGCGGCACAGATAAAGCCACAGATAAAGACAGTGACACAAATTAAGTCACATATAAAGACAGCAACACAGATCAAAACACAGATCAAGACAGCAGCACAGATAAAGCCACAGATAAAGACAGCGACACATATAAAGCCACAGATAAAGACAGCGACACAGATCAAGCCACCGATAAAGACAGCGACACAGATAAAGACACAGATAAGGACATCAACACAGATAAAGACACATATAAAGACAGCGACACAGATAAAGACACAGATAAAGACAGCGACACAGATATAGACAGCAACACAGATAAAGCCACAGATAAAGACAGCGCACAGAAAAAGCCACGGATAAAGACAGCGACACAGATAACCCCACAGATAAACAGACAAAGACAGCAACACAGATAAAGACACAGATAATGACAGAAACACAGATAAAGACACAGATAAGGACAGCGACACAGATAAGGACAGCGACACAGATAAGGACAGCGACACAGATAAAGACAGCGACACAGATAAAGACCACAGATAAAGACAGCGACACAGATAAAGCCACAGATAAGGACAGCGACACAGATAAAGCCACAGATAAAGACAGCGACACAGATAAAGCCACAGATAAACACAGCGACACAGATAAAGACAGCGAAACAGATAAAGACAGCGACGCAGAAAAAGACAGCGACACAGATAAAGACACAGATAAAGACAGCGACACATATAAAGACACAGATAAAGACAGCGACACAGATAAAGACAGCAACACCGATAAAGACAGCAACACAGATAAAGACACAGATAAAGACAGTGGCATAGATAAAGACACAGATAAAGACAGCGACACAGATAAAGACAGCGACACAGATAAAGACAGCGACACAGATAATGACAGCGACACAGATAAAGACACGGATAAAGACAGCAATACAGATAAAGACACAGATAAAGACAGTGACACAGATAAAGACAGCGACACAGATAAAGACACAGATAAAGACAGCAATATTGATAAAGACACAGATAAAGACAGCGCGACACAACTCCTGCACTTTCCACGGCAGTTTCAGAGTCCTCGTATATGCGTGGTGACTGGCGGACTATAGAATATCGTACCTTTTACGTGACAGTCAGGGTCATGTTTCGGCAGTCACATTCCGATAATACCAGACGTGCATCAGCCTAACAAGACTCACTGCTGGACTGGACACCACAGCCAAACAATTGACACACCGCTCCGTCCACTCACCTTCCGCCGAGTCCAGACAGATCCAGCAGCTCTATGGCGAGTCCAGAGAGATCCAGCAACTCTATGCCGAGTCCAGAGAGATCCAGCAACTCTATGCCGAGTCCAGACAGATCCAGCAACTCTATGGCATCGCTGCCGTTTTTCGAGGAGGATATCGAGCTGGTTCAATTGTTTGGTCGATCGACCAATAGTCAGCCGCAAAGCTGAGTAGCCCAGACAACACTGGCCGATCACTAGCCTTATATCCAAAGCAGTCTCAGCAGGACACTTGTGCAAAATTAAGCTCGCTGATTAATATAATTGAGGTAGTTTGACTTAAAAGTTTGTTGTTAAAAAACGAGAAACAAATTATTTAATGTAGAATGAATTTCATGCAATAACAGAACCGCACACGTACTCCCACGTATGCATCCAAGCAATGCTTCCGAATCTATTAATTTGTGCGGGATTTGATGGTAGCTGCCTCGTGACTTACACAACATGTACTCCTATGCAGATATTGTAGTTTGTCTTATTACGAGCGAGCGCGAAGCGCGCAGCGATTCCTCATTGAATACCGGATTTTTCACACATAAAAGCGGCCGACCCGGCCCGGCCAGACCATAACGCTGTTCAGAAGCTTATATCTTTTGAATCCCGCATCCGATTGACACTGCCCGCTCGCTCGACTCGACACCAGCTCCCTCGCTACCCTTCCAGACAGCTGGCTCCCCTTCCAGACAGCAATGCAGTATGGTATAGCTCAGATGGCAGGGACCGGTATGGCCGGTGGTCCCCGCCGGCCGCGCGGCCAACACGTACTATTGGTTCCAAAATAAGCTGCAAAATAAGCTGCTGTCTTCGCCATCTGATAGCCCCATGCAATGAAATTATGATTATTTACATGTTTTTTTGTCACGGACTCACGTGAGGGGTCAACTTGGCGCGTGACACGTGTCGCGTCAGGGATGTCAGAAAATGTTATCCTGCTTAGCGAGAAACGGCTGGACTGAGCAATGCTGCACAGGTCAATCTCTGGGTCCAAGACCATCACAAAATCTTTTGAGAAGGGAAACTTAATATGCGGAATCTATTTAGACCTTAAAAAGGCATTTGATACTGTAGATCATATAATTTTATTAAGCAAATTAGAGAGATATGGCTTTACCAATGCTTCTCTCAACATTATCAAATCATATTTATCAGACAGGAAACTATGTGTAGATTACAATGGAGTGAGATACTCATTACAACCAGTACAGATGGGAGTACCACTGGTATCAATCCTGGGGCCACTTCTTTTTTTCTATATATCAATGATTTTCCTAATATCAGTACAAATATTAAGTTCCTCTTGTATGCAGATGACACTGCCATTTTCATTGAAGCAAATGATATTAACACACTGCAAAGTCTAATTGATAAGGAATCAACACATATTTGCAAATGGCTACAAATAAATAAACTTTCTCTTAATCATCAAAAAAACTGTTTATCAGTTGTATAAGAACAGAAATATTGAACTAAAGTTAATAGTCCAACTGAATAATAACATCATAGAGGGGGAAAATAATGTGAAATATATAGGGATGTACATTGACAACAATTTGAAGTGGTCACATCATATAGATCACTTGTCCTTCATAATAAGCAGAAATATAGGAATAATCAATCGATCTAAATATTTCTTAAATAAGCAGTCTTTGTTTTACTTTACAATGATTTTGTTCTGCCATATATCAATTACTTTTGTCTTGTGTGGGGATTTACATATCCTTCATATATTATTAAGATAGAAATTATCCAAAAACGCATTATAAGAATTATTGACAATCAACATAGACAGGCGCATACCAATCCTATATTTATGAGCCTTAATCTACTTAAAGTAAAAGACATTGCAAAGCAACAACTTATATCAGTAATGCTGAGAAAATTTAACGAAAGCCTCCTGTTAGAACTTGATGCCCTATTTACATTGTCGGGACACCCAAACTTACAATTAGGAATTAGGCGTCATTCAATGAAACTTTCACAGAAACTATATTGTACCAGAATTGCATCATGGATGGGTCCTAGACTATGGAACTCCATTATAACACCTCAACTCCCTACAGCAAATATGAGTCTTATATCTAAAGAATGCATCAAAAAAATAATAAAAAACATTTCCTCCAGGAATATATAAACTTAGACACATTACGTAAATAAGCAACATAAATATGCATAAACGAACATAATCTGAAATAAAACATGGTAAATCAGTAAAAGAAGTTTCATATTTATTCAATGGTCGGTCAGAACGAGGTGGTTCTTATATTGGTATATACCAATATGATACCTTTTACTCTCTTAGTTTATCATTTCATTTTTATGTGTATCTTTATACGCAAAAACCACCCCTACTAACCGGCGCTGGAACCTGGATGAGACCAAGCAGCAACAAGCCTTGCTTAGCTGCGGGGCTCACCGGGTTCCAGCAGACCTCTGTTTGCTTCGACCAGGACCTGCCTCCCCCCAACCCAGTATGAATGAAAGTGTATCTTGCCTCGCTGCCTGGCAAACCTTTCTTGATGTTAACGAGATTGGGGCAGCAGACAGCGGGGCACACACTTCCGATCCTTACTAATTTGTTATGTATGCGAATGAGAAGATGTATGATCCCAGGGGCATAGCTGGGGGGCAGTCGCTTGCTGATTTCAGCAACGACTACTTTCTGCCTTCTTATTTTTGACTACAACCTAACACCTAGTCCTCTTCATTCTGGCTTTTTATGTTTTGCTTCCTTCTAGCTGGGAGTGCCGCGACATTTTCTCTTTTGTTCTCTGGTGTTAACGTAAGGTGATGTGCGTCGTTGGGATCGAAAGGGCGGGGGCGTTCCTGGCTACCTATTCATGGGTGGCGGCTTAGAAGTAGTTAAGTATAAAAAGCGAAGATGTTACCTATAATGGCGCACTAAAGACGATAAACAAACCTTTATGAGCAATGTAAAGGATTGTTTACAGTGATCGATAATCTGTTCGGCAGCTGTTATCAGTGCTCACGAGTTGTTTTCTATTGGCCAAGCTAACAATATATGCTAGCGTTGTAATTTAGAGCAAATGCTTCTAGTAGCGAAAGCTCTCTGGCGACTGTCGCATAATTAAGTACTCCCAGTATGTGATATTGGTACCTTGAAATATTCAGCAACTAATAGTGGAATCTGGGGAAATGAATATATGCTAAATTCAGAAAAATATGTTCTACAGACTAGTGTCAACAACTTCACATGACCAATGTGAGTTGGCATACTCCCTTTAACATGCGTGGGGGGGGGGGCAGGTTCTGCCCCCCAGATATCTCGAGAACCGCTCGGTCGATTTTAATGGAACAAAAATCATTCGATTTGTCATGACAATTTTTTTACCCCTTAATTGCTTTTTGTTCATGAATGGGGGGCCAGGGGGCAAAAAATACGATTTTTTGTGTTTTTCGAAAGGTCATTGTGGCCATGTGATTCAACCGATTTGCATGCAAGAAATATTTTTGAGCTTACAATGTCATGGTCTTCGAAGTGTGAAAGGGACAAGTACAAAAATGACAAATCATAGGCGTACTCAGGGATAAACATGGGGGATTTTGGGATAAAAGTATGTGCTTTTCCTGAGTGTTTGGGTCGTGGTAACGTCACATGTGGGATTTGTTTCTGTAGTTTGTTATATGTAACAAATTGTGCATAGGCGGATTCAGATAGACAACGTGGGGGGCACCATGTGCGGAACGCCTTTTATCTTCTTGCTTATATGAAGTTAAGCCTAAATTGATGGTGGATATCGCCTTTCATTTTATGTACCTGAGTGCGCCTCTGCCCCAAAATATGTATAATCCAATGATGTATGATGTATAAAGCAGTGACTTAGTTTCTGACGCTTTTATTCCACCGCAAACTACGAAGGGAGTATGCGCCGCACAACCGCATTCGTAACGACCTCCCAAAAACATGACCCTGGAGCCGCCTCTGCTTGTCCGATTTTTCCAAAACTTTGAAAAAACACGCTTCATTCATATTTAGGAAAAGTCCGAAAGTGTAAAGACGATGGACGTAACGGTTCAGAAGCGGCGGGCGAAAAACTACAGGGGGGCAGAATCTGCTCCGCAGGGAATAAGGTTAATTCAAATTTGAGTTATTTTAATTTGAGCTTGACTTATTTTATTCTAAGTGAAAAAGGTGTAGTCTAGACGCATTTAGCAAATTATAAATTAAATTGACTAAACACGGTACAGCTATGAGGATTTGTATTATTATTAATTTAAACTTTTCAATAACGGCCAGAGATAATGGGTATCTCTTGCAAGACCAATACAAAGGTGAACTAATCCCCTTTAAATTCATTGTCACTGACCTGTTGAAAACGACAGAAGCCTCTTGGGACCCTAATTATCGTCGAATCGTTTTGATTGCATCACTGGTATGAGCGAATTTTATCGCAAGGTATGTTTCAGGCCCTTGCTCATTTGTATGCTATACGGCTGGTTATGCAAAACGAAAATTTAGGGTTGATTTCCGTTCACTCGTAATATGCAGATAATGCGAGCAATGGAAGATGGCCACACCTGGGTCGCTCTGTAGTACGCGTTCTCGCGACTCTGCCCACCACTTGCACCCGACCGGTCACGGATCGGGCAGCGTCGGTTGAAGGTCAACCATGGCGGAGATAAGCTCTGACGTCAGATAATACCGTTTCACGATAGCTTCTACCCACATATTTTATATCTGCGCGAATTTTAACATTTTTAGCGAATGGAAAGCTTCCTAACTTTTCATTTAACATTAACCGACTCACATGATACAAATTAGCGCAGAGTATACAATATACATTGCAATAAATTAGTTAATGCCAGTTGGATCCTTCACAAGTTATTGCCAAAAACTAGGGTCACAAGTGGTCTGCCGTTTACAGCATGTCAGGTCAAACACGTCGGCCTCCCAATAATTTGTATTAGTCTCCTCAAAACCACAGTGCTTGTTCAATGACCTTGTTGACTAGTTGAACCATGTGGCAGTTGTCCCGACTGACTTAATGAAGGAATTTGCAATACTGAAGAAGAAAAATCAAAGGTTAATAAAAGCCTGAAGGCAAGTCAAACTATTGCTCAGTTTAGGCCAATCTGAAGTATTTGCTATAACACAAATTGCTGCCCGTAATATTTCGGTAGGGTGCGGTTCGACGATATAATATCATAGTTTCAACCTACTTGTATGGAGACTAGACCATGTTAGGTCAATTTGTTCAATTTGATCTCGCAATTTTGCATTTATTTGATACGGGACTTCGATCCTTATCAAAAGTTCGCTTAGTGGTGTGGGTGAGAGTAAATACACAGGGTTTTAACATGCATGCATGATAAAGGTGCCACTTTTCTACCCACTTACCCACCAGATGGCGGTAGTTACTACCCGCGTGGGTAGTAGCGGGTAGCACAAGCGATCATTTGCATGAATTGGGTAGTTGGTGGGTTGCAAAATTTTCTAAAATTGTAAATAATATAGAAACATGGATGGATTTTTATGGGAATTGGAATGCTTGAACAAATATAGACACCTCAGTTAGTGAGCAGAGATCAACACAAAACAGCTAAGCGTTGAACAATGAGTAATTAAATGACAGGCATAAGGATGACAAATTGTATTTGTGGGTAGTTGCGGGTAGCTGGCAGCCTATATGCTCATGTGGGTAGTGTTGGGTAGTTGGAGGGGGCTTGCGGGTCGGGTCGGGTAGCCAAAAGCCTGGAAAGTGGCACCTCTTATTCATAATTAATATATATATCATATTTTTTTTGTTATTGCAGTAGCCTCATTTCCCTTTACGTTTTATATAGTCAATAACTACCGATTCATGCGGGGGTCTGCCCAACCAACAAGCCAACGATGTGGCGCTTTACAATATAAACTGAACTCAGTGTTTGATACTACACACCGCCTTGTGCTCTCTTCCGTGGCTGACCTGCGACATTCGCCCTGGTATCCTGTCTGTTATTAGCTGTCCCGCGCAGACTTGGCTGTGTACCGTACTCAGAAAGCCTAACCTTTCAGGCGGCTTAAAATATCCCTGGGTGAAACAGACGAGAATGTGGGCATTCACGGCTGACCGTCAGCTAACCCGGTGGGACGCTTATTTTGGAACCAATTGTACAATGTCAGCACCAGCTAATTTAAGTGTTACCGCTACTTGTATATTTTCTTGTGTGTAAATCTGATAATATGTTTTATCAGTATTTAGAGTAAGCTGGTTTGCTAGAAACCATTCAGCTATTTTTGGCATAAGTATATGTCCAAAGTATTTTGTAATTCATGTTCATTTCTGCCTTCAACAAAGATTGCTGTGTCATCGGCATATACATACAAGGTCATTTGATGACATATATATGGGAAATCATTAATATATAATATAAATAATTGCGGTCCCAAGATTGATCCCTGAGGGTCTCAAATTTCATTTGGTAGGAAATTTGACAGATATTTATCTATTTGGACACATTGTGTGTGGTCCGTTAAACATGATTTTATTATACTGTATGCATTATTTGTTATTCCATATCGCTGTATTTTATTAAGTAGAATATCTATGTTGACCGTATCAAATGCTTTACGTAAGTCTAGGTATAATCCACACGTAATATGATTTGCTTCAAATGCATTTGTTATTTTGTCTTGGAGTAGAAGTATAGGCATATAAGTGCGCATACCTTTCCTAAAGCCAAATTGGTTTTCGTTAAAGATGTCATTTATAGCCAAATGATCAACTAAATGGATGTAAATTAGTTTTTCTAGAAGCTTAGAAATAACAGAAAGAAGGCTAATTGGTCTGTAATGATTAAATTGTTATTTATCACCAGCTTTAAAAATCGGCTTAACAACTGCCTTCTTTACAGATTTGGGAATATGTTATGTTGTTAGCAAAGATTCATAAAATGAACGATCTCTCTTAAAATTGCCATGAACGTCGCTTTAAATATTCGTGCATTTATTTTATCATGACCACCACCTACTATCCGCATACCGTTAACTAATTTGTTTACCTCTTCTTCACTTGTATCTGTAAAGGTATGAAGGGGATTTCCGACGAAGTTAGTAATGTAATCCATCGGGTTAGTATTTGTATGGTCTATTCTATTTTTTAGTTCTTTACCGATATTTGTAAAGAATGCGTTAAAATTGTCAGCTATTTCTTCAGTACCTCTTATTAGAATCTCCTACCCCACCAATCGAGAGAAATTTAATATCACTAAATCAGTGGCTATGTGCATGACGGGCAGAAATATTAAGTTGAGCAAGTGGCTGGGTTCCGCGACGACTCCAGTGTTATTGAACGGGGCCCCACTTTCTTGGGTTTAAATAGAGTTTAAATATCTCGGACACATCATTACTCATGATCTCAGTGATATGAGAGATGCTATGCGTGTTAAAGCCGTCACTTTATTTTCAGAACCATCTGCTGAATATCCAAATATCATTTCATGGATCGAAGGGTTCCTGATTCACTTGTGTAAGTCTACTTCTCCGTCTTGTAATGGGTCGAAACTGGTGGATCTATGCGAAAAGTAAGTTGGCTGTAAAAGTGTTTGTGTAGCGTACATGCTTGCTAAACGGTTGTTAAACATTCCCCGGTACTGCAGAAACACACAGTAACATTTGCAACAATGGTCTCTGACATGCGAAGCTCTACTGGCCAAAAACTCGTTCTTGCTAGCTCGTTCAATTTCTAGGAGCCCAAAATTACATTACTCTCCAACCATTGTCGGGCCAGTAGCATCTGTCCGATAGGCCTAATTGCAGCTAACAATGTCGTATCCCGCATTAGATATAACATGAATGATTGCAATTCTAGATGCTTGCTCTAAAGCAGATGTTGTGCGTACCCTGAAGAGGCATATAGCTGATATTGCTCACAGCACATGGAGGAGCGTGTTAACCCAAGATGTTTGTCGAGCCAGCAATGTGTTCAACTAACAGCAATGGTGTCAATAGTGCATACTGTAATTGCATGACCACGTGACTGTGTGTGTGTGATGTGTGGTGTGTGTGTGTGTGTGTGTGTGTGTGTGTTGTGTGGTGTGTGTGTGTGTGTGTGTGTAAGTGTGTGTGTGTGTTTTGTGTGTGTGTGTGTGTGGTGTGTGTGTGGTGTGTGTGTGTGTGTGTGTGTGTGTGTGGTGGTGTGTGTGTGTGTGTGTGTGTGTGTGACTATGTGCCTGCTATGTGCATGAAATAAATGACATTATTATTATTATTATTATTAGTCCATCACTAGTTTTGAATGCATTTTTCACTTCGGGACGAGCCTTTAAGTTCATTAGGGATTTTCCATGTATTTCTTGGGTTGGCATTTGTAAGTATATATACAATCTTTTTGATTCCCTAATAACTCTGCATATATACGAGAGAATCACGTATGGACGACATCCAAGCCCAATTTCCAGCAATATCTTTACTTTTTACTGACTTATGGTTTCCTTACTCACTATAAACAAGTAACTCTATAAATAAGTAACTCATGATGTCATTTTTAGAAGTTAGTGACCAGATACACTAACGGGACTATCTCGAGCAGTACTAAGCGCGTCATCGAACACCGAAGAGATTATTTCTGTTCTCTCACGAAGAGTTATTAAGAAATGTAATATATTAATAGACAAATCAAAAGTTCAAGAACATTAAACCAATTTAAATCAAGATACCATGAACATAACTGACAAACTGACAAGATACGCACAACTGACAAACCTGAAACAAGTAAAATGAAATATTAAGTTTTGATGAAAAGTATGTACCTAACATGATATGCACTGCACAAGGGCACAGCCAGACCTTCGACAAGGGGAGCACGGCATCTCCAGAGGACCCCTCGGCAAAGGTCCCCCGATTTTTTTTGCAAAACAATCATTCCGGATTTAAAACACTATTTTGCAGAGCCCCTAAAAAGTCGCAAACAGAGACGTCGCCGATAATTTTTTAGTGTGAAAGTCGGCCCGATGGCGGGGGGGGGGCACGTGCCCCTCTGCCCCCTGGCTGCGCCACTAGGGCTGCATTATAGACTGCGAAGTCTCCCCACGTTGCCCTTAAAGGGAGTGTACCTACTCTTTTGAAATGTCAAATATATTTTTCTTACGGTAAGAAGCTTTGCTTTGATTATTGGGTACGATAAAAATTCACGTCTGGAGCCCTTTTAGTTTTTGTATATTCTGTTTTGCATTTGTTTTGTTTCAAAACTCATAAACGATCGTCACTATAAACAGAGTAGCCGAAGTATTTTCACCTATAATCGGCGCACTAAAGACGATAAACTAACCTTTATGAGCAATTGCTTAATAGGTTCGTTTACTAGTGATCGAGAATATGTCGGCAGCTGTACAGTGCTCACGAGTTGTTTGGGCGTTGCATGAGTTTTAGTGCGGGTCTAATGGCCAAGGCTAACAATATATAGATCTTACGTGTGTAAATTTAAGAGCATGCTTCCATAGTAGCGAAAGCTCTCTGGCGAATATCGATAATTAAGTACTGCCAGTATGTGATTGGCGACTTTGGAATATCTCAGCAACTGAAGTGATCCTTTGGAAATGAAGTAAATAGCTAAATTCATAAAAATATGTTCTACAGACTAGTGTCAACAACTCCACATGACCAATGTGAGTAGGCACACTCCTATCATTATTCATTATTCCAGATGCAGACAATTAAATGCAACCGCTGTATTTTTTTTAGACAAAACTGTTCAAGAAGCATGCATTTTATATAGATAAACAAATTAAAAATGTTGACTTGATGTGACCTGGCCTTCACATCAAGTCTCGGCTTCTATGGGCGTTCGCCTCCGCTATAGTGGAGGCGAACCGCGCCTCCACTATAGCGGCGGAACCGATAAGTCGAATCCGGTCGGAGACGCGAACATTGGTGAAGGATCCTTCACCAATCTGAAACATTGGTGAAGGTTACCCTTCATCAAAGAGATACGTTGCTACACCCATGAGTCGTGAATCGTGACCCTTTCACATTTTTCATCGCAGCTATTTTTAGAGCCACCCTCAAACAAGAGTTAATACATTGTCACCAATCCATTGAAACGGCGTGCCGCACTCGGGGGTGGGTTGGCGTCCACCCGAGCTGCGGTGGCTGGCCGCCGTGCGGGCACGCACGCTGTCACAGTAAATCTATCTCAACTACACATTGTACCGTCATGGGGGCGGGCACCGCCGCGAGAACGTTCTCCGCTGGGCGCAAAAAGTGCGAAGGCAGTTCATCCAGGCGCCACAAAACGTTATAGATTTTTCGTCGGTTGCACAGGAGTATACATCAGCGGCGGGCCGGTCGCGGCGTCTACCCAGATAGCGGTCGGCAAGCGGGGGCTCCAACACGTCAGCAACGGCGAAAACGCGCGCCTTTAAGCTTCTGGCCCCGTCTAGTTCAAGTTGCTCTAAAGGGACAACTGCCAACCTCCTTAACATTATATTTGAGTTGGAGGATAGCCAATATTTGCGTAGACTTGGCATTTCAATTAATATTATTGGCCTGAGTTAAGCAGTTTACCAAAGCAACCACTGAGGTCGAATCACATGAGAAAATTGTGAGTGTTGGTTTTGGAGAGCATTCTGTTAACATTCCCAGTCCCCTAGTGTATTTTATTTGAAATCGGGGCACGAGCGACGGATTCGAATGTCGTCGTCTGCTCTGTTATACTACATGTTAATAACGAGTCGACTTGTTTACCTTGGCCATACAGAGTTAGCCATAACACTATCATATTTATGGCAGCGTGAAGGTTTTCTTTATTCCCCAGAATTCCTTCATATGACGTCATCAGCCCCAATATTAAAACTTAACTTTTTACGAAATTGAGCAATGTTTGTGAGAAACAAATATCATAATCGTGTTCGGCACCAATTGCTTCACATTAAGCACCACAAACGGCGTACATTTGATAACTTTTGGGAAGGTGGCAGTGTCCCTTTAACCCTATTACTGTCGGGGGGGCGCGAATTCGGCCCCCCTGTTAGGTTTTCGCGGTAACGAGAGTTCATTTCAGTTACTCAAGACTCAGAAGTTGTCTCCAAGAGCGGCTGTGCTTTATCCTAACATTTCATCTGGCATCGGAAATGGTGTACTTTGGTTCCAAATTGAATTATTAGAGGGGGTCCCAGGCAGTTTTTGAGGGGAGGCTTGTTCGGCGCGTCCTTTGACCACAATATATTGCATGGTTCAGCACTCATGGAAATTGTAGTTAGAGAGAAGAGGTAGCATAATACAGGACATTCGTAGAGAATAGAGATTCGGTCTTTCAGATGGCATCTCAAAATTTCAAAATTTTAGATTTTTGCAAAGTCCAAATTTGTTGAAAAAAACTTATTTTTTCACACAATATATGATTGCAAGTTTTTTTTCAGAACGTTTAAAATAAACCGAATAAAGATGTGAGAGTAGACAACATGCCAAACTAATATTTGTTTTAAGAGTTTCCAGGGTGATATCTATAATATGATGATGACCTGATGTCAGGGTCAAATGCTGAAGCCTTCCAATATAAAATAGAGAGTGGTGAAAAATGAAAAGAGCGAGGGTTTACATTATAGCGAGTTTGTCATCCATCAATTAATTTCTAGTATCAATGTCAGTGCGTTAGGTCCCTTCTTGATTGAAAAGGACTAGTTTTTTACGTCAGTTGACCTTTTGAAATGCCTCATTCAAGGTCACCAACACCTTTTTATCAATAACCTCGGACAAGACATCATAAGACTCACAAATGTCTCGAGAGAGATTTGATGGCTCCGTTTCAATAGGCGATCTTAATCGATTATCGCATGAAGTTTGACCTGAAAAACGTCACCTTGGACCTTGACCTTGACCTTGATCGCCGGGGTCAAGAATTTTTCGAAGATATTGACCAAAGTTGAATATGATTCGAACCGAAGCAATGGGACCCGAAGAGAAACATCGCTGGGTACCAAGTAGGTGCATAGTATATACTTAAAGATAAAAAGTTTACTATATGAACAAACCATTTGCTGATAAAACAGGTTTTTTAACATTTGTTGACCTCTACCAGGCGAAACCATTGAGACCGTGAAGTGATTTCTGATGCCCTAACAGGTGAAAGACATTAACCTGCTTATTCTATGTGATTTTCGAGTTCCTCCTTAGCTCCATAAGTGATTCCGAGATAAATGCAAAAGGTTTTCTAAATCGTAATATCATGTTTTGACGAGAGAAAATACTTGTGTTTAAGTGACATCATTTGACCTTGAAGGGATAATGGACCCAAGGTCACAAAGAATAATTGACAATTAGGTTGTCATTGTCCGACTTACGTCACACACCAAGTTTCAATGTTTCTAGCTCTTATGGCAGCGGAGATCTGAAGGGGAGGCGAAAAAGCCCCCCCCCCCGACAGATTCGTATACTTTCCATCTCTCCAGGAATAGGGTTAAGGCGGTTTCTATAACGCACACACAACCGCTTACCACATCAGCAATACTAACAGCATTTACCAACGGCATCTATAGTTCGGTCTCAACAAAAGACGATAATCCTCAAATTCTACAGAAAATACATATAAATTGCAAGTAATAAATCATTGGATTAAAGGGAAATAATCACCTTATATTTTTGTTAGCATCAATTTCTTAGGCTTCCGTTATGATATAACAATTATTTAATTTAAAATTAAGAATTCAATACAATTATTCCCTTATTCAATGTTGAAAGTTTGTACAAATAAAAAGCAAGTACACATACTCCTTTCGAAACTCATCAGCAGTGTATCTCATCACTGAGCACTGTTCTCATCACCATCACAGCGCGCCATATCTGGCGCATGTGTTTCGATTTGTTCAACGCTGGACCATGTCCCTGAAACAAGGGGAGCGATCTGGCGCAGGGGCATGATTCCTGTCTTCTGTGCCGGTGACCCGGGGTCAAATCCCTGGGCGGGCCGCTGAAACAGTCGACCGGCCCCCATATAATAACCCTCGGAACAGGGTGAGAGTTCCAGCACCATGATCCCAAAGAGGATACGTTGCTTGGTCCACAAACCAAACCAACCCTGAAACGAATCGCCGACACTAAAATAAGCATAGGTAGGACGTTGTGAAGTCACTGAAAACGCACAATGAATTTTTGATGTAATTTCCAGTTTTGTGTATGATTTGTTATTATCGGGGTAAGGCATAGCGTTGAATACAGCCAGTAACGAAACTATAAAAACTCCTATTCTAGCAAATAAATGAAGCTATTTTCACAAATTGAGGGGTCACAGCCACTAAAAGGCCGCCATGTTAGACGCACATATAACTGCTAATTTGGTTACGTGTTCATTGAATCGCTGTTCTATAAAGAGGATCTAAGGGCATTTTATCACAACAAGCAGAACGCAACATATATTTTATATTATATCCCATTACGAAACAAAGCAATACGGGAAAAGTCCGCAGTTCGATGAGGACCAAAAATATTTGCAAGCACCTTGCAAGTACTGGTCGTTTTAAGCCTGGAACGCTTACCAACTTTGAATGCAATATCTTTTGAAAGGAAAGTTTGCATGCAAAATGTGAGGAATTGACAATATATTTTGGTCTCGTCTGTCAATTTCAAGTGCTAACTCCATTTAAGTGGGAAAAGGTGATTATTTCCCTTTAAAGGGACACTGTCCGTTCAAATTAAAATTTGATATGTTAAAGAACAACCAGATTTGATAAGCACCATGAAGTCCGTTTTTTAAATTCGCGCCCAGTGGCCCAATATCATCGTTCAAAGTCCAGTTTTCTTCCAGCCAATGAGCTTGACGAGTCCGCCACCACTACGTACCAAAAATCAATTAAATTGCAGCCTTGGTGCAGCTAGGAAATTAGTGATTTTTTTTGCTTAAGCATTCTACCCAAATTTGTAATGTCAGAAAACATTTCATGTCTAATTATGCCTGATTTAAGCTCAATAATAGGCATTAAGGTAATATTTGTTACGTTGAAGGCAGTATTTGTTACTGAATGGTTTTTGGACTTTTACGAAGGGATTTTAATCTCCAACTATTGATCAAGTTTTTTTTTCAACCGAGTTTTTTTGGTATCGGATTGTTTACATTGTTTTAAACGGAATGTTTCACATTAACATTAGATTTGAGTTTAGATAGCCATTTTGCTGGATTTGCATTGAAATTAAGTAGTGTAGAAGTTAACCCGCGCACTGCAGGGTTGATTTCCGCCCGCCCCTCAGGTTTTTCAGGAGTAGCGGAAAAACGGCGGCGCGCAGCGCCGCCAAATTTCGTACACCTGTTTGGGCATCAATTACACACACTTTGAAAATTTTGACTTGAGGTCATCTCAGGTAAGGTCACAAGTCCATGACAAGTGACCTACTTCAAAAATTTTGCCGTTCGTGCCAAAGTCCACAGTCTTTTTCCGAAGTTTTGAAACTTGCAGAATTTCATATATAAATATCAGTACCTACAAATTCGTTTTTATCTCGATTTTCAGTATTGGTGACTCAAAGTCAGGTCAATTTCCTGACCTCTCCCATTAAAGTGAATGGGAAATTTAATTAATGCTTCCCCTTCAG
The DNA here is from genome assembly GCA_014673585.1 of Semibalanus balanoides. NCBI lineage: Eukaryota > Metazoa > Arthropoda > Thecostraca > Balanomorpha > Balanidae > Semibalanus > Semibalanus balanoides. The sequence continues at coordinate 523,743 of VOPJ01010545.1, read as the reverse complement.
GAAAAACATGCATTGGGATCAGGCTATTTCTTTCAGAATGTAGATATTTTAGCTCATTCTAGATGATCAAAGTGAAATTGTTGCTCAGTGAATTTCTACAAGGTTCATCTGAGGTCATCTAGGTCATCAGCAATGATTTGCTAATAACTCTTGATATAAAAGAGATAGAGACGATTAGTTGACACCACTGCGTTCGTCTCGTCTAGCCGCGTTGCCCCATATGCAACATGACCTTCCTGGGTCACCAAATGATCTTGACCTGAGGTCAAATTTTTGAAGTTGACCTTACCAGATCACCGTGTATATTTTTCAAAGCGCCTCAATGAGACAAACACGATGGCGTCAAAATGATTTCCCTATCTTTGTTAGGTGACTTGTTATTTTCGAAAAACTGTTTGGATAAAAATAGTCTTTTTGACCTTTCATGACTTCTGGAGCCTAAACTATTGATCTGAGCTCAATTTTGAGGACATTTATTCGATTGAAAATTTAAATAACCATCGATTGCTTCTTTACCTAATCGTTTGCTGCTACAGGGTGTTTCAAAACAACTGAAATTTTTATTTTGTCTTTTACGATAATAAATAGTTGTCAAAACTAATAAAACAGCATATGCCTAAATAGAGGATTTCTGAACAAATTTGAAACTATATGTTTCATTCCGATTATTGGTATTTTTCATTAAAAAAATTGCATTTGAACATGGAAGACGAAAAATCGTTTTTTATTGGCATGGTATGCGCGTGAACTGAACAGTATTATGCTTTAGCAAATTAATCATGATAAATTGCAACATTTAGAAACAACTAACCGTCGCCGAACAGTGCGCCAGACAATGGCTAGGGATAGCTTGAGCTATGATGCGACTCGGCGAAGTGAAACCGTTTCTTTTCTGGACAGGAAAGGATCCAAGAAATCCTTCACGGCTTTCACCGTGTTGTCAGGGTACGGCGGTCTACCAGTAGTCACAACGCTCAGGGGCGGATCCAGCCGCTCGGTTTGGGGGGGCCAACTTTTTTT